>JARABX010000527.1:0-22186 GCA_029721435.1 Gymnothorax reevesii
ACCTTTCTAAAGGCTGGGCTTGAAGAGGCTGGCCCACAGATGCCGTACACCAAATGAAAAACAAAAAATTCAAAACCGCAGAGAATTTGTATGCAGTAAAATTAGCGCGGCTTACACGGATCAAATAGTTTGGAGCCACAGCATCCAAATGGAATGAGCACGCACAAAAAAATAATTGTTTGTAAAACCTACACTTCACAATTTGTGGGCCCAGCTATAAAGTTAATGGTTTCTGTGCCACCGTGTGGCTAATTTGGGGCATTATCTATTTACAGCGCCACCTACTGGCCAGACTCACCCATGGCAGAACCTGGGTGTAGTCATGATTGGTGACTGAACTCTGGAGCTGTCCTCCCCTTTTGTCAATGGTTCTCTACTAGCACGTGTTTTAGTCAGGCTAACTCCTTTTGCTGGCTTTTTCTTTTACCCATAGGCCCACCCTGTCATCTGCTTTGCCCTAAGGGCTTTTATAGGTTTGCTTTGTCTGAGCACAGTGCCCTGGGGGGCTTCCTCTTGCTCCCCTGGCTCTCAGCCACAACCGGGGGACCCTCCCCTGCCCACAGGGCTCCCAGCGGTGAAAACCTGACTCTCCACTTTTCCTTGGGAGCCCAAACTTAAGCCCCCACCCCGTAAATCACAGCCTACATTTACTTTTTAAAAAAGACGCACTTTAAGGCCAACCAACAACTGGTCACCCGCATTGAATTTTGCAGCATTCAACTGCTCACCCGCTTTGGAATTTGCTGAATTTAACTAGTCGCCCGCTTCGGAATTGCGCTTCGTGCTCGCTGCTCCCCATGCCTCTTGGCTGCCCGGGGGCTCTGAAAGTTTTAGTCTATCATTATAATATCAGGAGTAAGGAGATGTAAGGCAGCAGGGGTGTGAGGACTGCTTTACTCACTGGGGGTACAGTAACATCTACGGGAGCAAGATCTTCAGCTTCCATTATACTCGACTGTCCTTTGTTTCTTCTTAATGGCCCTGAAGTATCTGTATCCTGCTGACATGTTACACTTTTGTTTTTCCTGCTGGCTGATTCTTTTGTTATAACAAAACCTGTCTCTCTCTAATCAGAGTGCTATTCAATGTATGGGTAGTGTTTTGGGTCTTCTGTAAAATTCTGCCCCAACAATGAGAAAATACCTCAAGCCCTGGCTAGATGAGGTTTTCAAAAAGATTAAAAAAAAAAAAACTTCCAACCCCTACTTACAGGAAAGTTTTCCCATGACATTCCGTCAACTGCAGCCTTGCTGTTGGAAGAATTTGGTGCCTCTTGTCATCACAATATGTGTGTTTATAGTGTCCCCCTGGGGAAAATATAAATAAATAAATCAATGCGATAAGTATTCGAACACAACATATTTCCACCCTCCATTGGAGCAATTGTTTTTTTTTTTTAAGTCAGATATTTCCAGAGTCTCCCGCCCACTCGGAATGAGTGTGTTTTCTTCACAATTGCAGATGACGGATAGGTTTTGGCTGAGTCCAGGTTTTGCCATTTCGCACCACATATTATATGCCATACATGCAGTTTTCTTGTCTTTTTTTGGTGCCACCATGAATCCTGTGCAAACTTGGCCTGAGAGAGCACGGTCCTGACTAAGCTTTATTCGTGGGCCTCAGGAGGGCGCAAGGCTTGCCAGCATGAACTGGACCTGAGGCCCTGTTCCTCCATTCCTGCTCATCGATGGGTGTCTTTTTGCTTGAAGCCAGCTCTTTGCATCGAAGAGAGATCACAAAATATGGAAACGCTTCACGAATTTGCGTGTCATCCTTGCGCAGGGGCCATGCTAATCTTCTCTGTATCGATTCCAATTTTAGTACGCGTGCTGCCGAAGCGAGCACAGGGACCTGCTCCGATGAGGGGGTACATGCAGGGCGCATCCCTCTAATTTTCCTCAGATGTGGGACTTGGCAGAGCCAGCAAGTCACAAATGCCTGGATGCTAAAATTGCCCGAACGGGGAGCAAAGCTGCACACAGTACCAAATCTGGAAATGTGGATTAATCGATGCAGTTCTCAGTATTTCTCTACTGCAGTCTTTAAGAGCTGAGTTTATTGAGACAGGAATTGGAGCCCTGGGACTGTCGCGGGCGACTGCAGCTGCACTGCAATTGGATGGACCCACGCATAGAAATGCATGATCATTTTGTCTCCGCCCCTTTTCGGATGCTGTCAACATTTGCTGACATGCTAGATTGATTCAAGACAATCTGAAAGATGACAGCACATCCAAAGGAAATGACCATCATGGCAGCCTCTTTTACTTTGGCACCTTTCTAAAGGCTGGGCTTGAAGAGGCTGGCCCACAGATGCCGTACACCAAATGAAAAACAAAAAATTCAAAACCGCAGAGAATTTGTATGCAGTAAAATTAGCGCGGCTTACACGGATCAAATAGTTTGGAGCCACAGCATCCAAATGGAATGAGCACGCACAAAAAAATAATTGTTTGTAAAACCTACACTTCACAATTTGTGGTGGGGCCCAGCTATAAAGTTAATGGTTTCTGTGCCACCGTGTGGCTAATTTGGGGCATTATCTATTTACAGCGCCACCTACTGGCCAGACTCACCCATGGCAGAACCTGGGTGTAGTCATGATTGGTGACTGAACTCTGGAGCTGTCCTCCCCTTTTGTCAATGGTTCTCTACTAGCACGTGTTTTAGTCAGGCTAACTCCTTTTGCTGGCTTTTTCTTTTACCCATAGGCCCACCCTGTCATCTGCTTTGCCCTAAGGGCTTTTATAGGTTTGCTTTGTCTGAGCACAGTGCCCTGGGGGGCTTCCTCTTGCTCCCCTGGCTCTCAGCCACAACCGGGGGACCCTCCCCTGCCCACAGGGCTCCCAGCGGTGAAAACCTGACTCTCCACTTTTCCTTGGGAGCCCAAACTTAAGCCCCCACCCCGTAAATCACAGCCTACATTTACTTTTTAAAAAAGACGCACTTTAAGGCCAACCAACAACTGGTCACCCGCATTGAATTTTGCAGCATTCAACTGCTCACCCGCTTTGGAATTTGCTGAATTTAACTAGTCGCCCGCTTCGGAATTGCGCTTCGTGCTCGCTGCTCCCCATGCCTCTTGGCTGCCCGGGGGCTCTGAAAGTTTTAGTCTATCATTATAATATCAGGAGTAAGGAGATGTAAGGCAGCAGGGGTGTGAGGACTGCTTTACTCACTGGGGGTACAGTAACATCTACGGGAGCAAGATCTTCAGCTTCCATTATACTCGACTGTCCTTTGTTTCTTCTTAATGGCCCTGAAGTATCTGTATCCTGCTGACATGTTACACTTTTGTTTTTCCTGCTGGCTGATTCTTTTGTTATAACAAAACCTGTCTCTCTCTAATCAGAGTGCTATTCAATGTATGGGTAGTGTTTTGGGTCTTCTGTAAAATTCTGCCCCAACAATGAGAAAATACCTCAAGCCCTGGCTAGATGAGGTTTTCAAAAAGATTAAAAAAAAAAAAACTTCCAACCCCTACTTACAGGAAAGTTTTCCCATGACATTCCGTCAACTGCAGCCTTGCTGTTGGAAGAATTTGGTGCCTCTTGTCATCACAATATGTGTGTTTATAGTGTCCCCCTGGGGAAAATATAAATAAATAAATCAATGCGATAAGTATTCGAACACAACATATTTCCACCCTCCATTGGAGCAATTGTTTTTTTTTTTAAGTCAGATATTTCCAGAGTCTCCCGCCCACTCGGAATGAGTGTGTTTTCTTCACAATTGCAGATGACGGATAGGTTTTGGCTGAGTCCAGGTTTTGCCATTTCGCACCACATATTATATGCCATACATGCAGTTTTCTTGTCTTTTTTTGGTGCCACCATGAATCCTGTGCAAACTTGGCCTGAGAGAGCACGGTCCTGACTAAGCTTTATTCGTGGGCCTCAGGAGGGCGCAAGGCTTGCCAGCATGAACTGGACCTGAGGCCCTGTTCCTCCATTCCTGCTCATCGATGGGTGTCTTTTTGCTTGAAGCCAGCTCTTTGCATCGAAGAGAGATCACAAAATATGGAAACGCTTCACGAATTTGCGTGTCATCCTTGCGCAGGGGCCATGCTAATCTTCTCTGTATCGATTCCAATTTTAGTACGCGTGCTGCCGAAGCGAGCACAGGGACCTGCTCCGATGAGGGGGTACATGCAGGGCGCATCCCTCTAATTTTCCTCAGATGTGGGACTTGGCAGAGCCAGCAAGTCACAAATGCCTGGATGCTAAAATTGCCCGAACGGGGAGCAAAGCTGCACACAGTACCAAATCTGGAAATGTGGATTAATCGATGCAGTTCTCAGTATTTCTCTACTGCAGTCTTTAAGAGCTGAGTTTATTGAGACAGGAATTGGAGCCCTGGGACTGTCGCGGGCGACTGCAGCTGCACTGCAATTGGATGGACCCACGCATAGAAATGCATGATCATTTTGTCTCCGCCCCTTTTCGGATGCTGTCAACATTTGCTGACATGCTAGATTGATTCAAGACAATCTGAAAGATGACAGCACATCCAAAGGAAATGACCATCATGGCAGCCTCTTTTACTTTGGCACCTTTCTAAAGGCTGGGCTTGAAGAGGCTGGCCCACAGATGCCGTACACCAAATGAAAAACAAAAAATTCAAAACCGCAGAGAATTTGTATGCAGTAAAATTAGCGCGGCTTACACGGATCAAATAGTTTGGAGCCACAGCATCCAAATGGAATGAGCACGCACAAAAAAATAATTGTTTGTAAAACCTACACTTCACAATTTGTGGGCCCAGCTATAAAGTTAATGGTTTCTGTGCCACCGTGTGGCTAATTTGGGGCATTATCTATTTACAGCGCCACCTACTGGCCAGACTCACCCATGGCAGAACCTGGGTGTAGTCATGATTGGTGACTGAACTCTGGAGCTGTCCTCCCCTTTTGTCAATGGTTCTCTACTAGCACGTGTTTTAGTCAGGCTAACTCCTTTTGCTGGCTTTTTCTTTTACCCATAGGCCCACCCTGTCATCTGCTTTGCCCTAAGGGCTTTTATAGGTTTGCTTTGTCTGAGCACAGTGCCCTGGGGGGCTTCCTCTTGCTCCCCTGGCTCTCAGCCACAACCGGGGGACCCTCCCCTGCCCACAGGGCTCCCAGCGGTGAAAACCTGACTCTCCACTTTTCCTTGGGAGCCCAAACTTAAGCCCCCACCCCGTAAATCACAGCCTACATTTACTTTTTAAAAAAGACGCACTTTAAGGCCAACCAACAACTGGTCACCCGCATTGAATTTTGCAGCATTCAACTGCTCACCCGCTTTGGAATTTGCTGAATTTAACTAGTCGCCCGCTTCGGAATTGCGCTTCGTGCTCGCTGCTCCCCATGCCTCTTGGCTGCCCGGGGGCTCTGAAAGTTTTAGTCTATCATTATAATATCAGGAGTAAGGAGATGTAAGGCAGCAGGGGTGTGAGGACTGCTTTACTCACTGGGGGTACAGTAACATCTACGGGAGCAAGATCTTCAGCTTCCATTATACTCGACTGTCCTTTGTTTCTTCTTAATGGCCCTGAAGTATCTGTATCCTGCTGACATGTTACACTTTTGTTTTTCCTGCTGGCTGATTCTTTTGTTATAACAAAACCTGTCTCTCTCTAATCAGAGTGCTATTCAATGTATGGGTAGTGTTTTGGGTCTTCTGTAAAATTCTGCCCCAACAATGAGAAAATACCTCAAGCCCTGGCTAGATGAGGTTTTCAAAAAGATTAAAAAAAAAAAAACTTCCAACCCCTACTTACAGGAAAGTTTTCCCATGACATTCCGTCAACTGCAGCCTTGCTGTTGGAAGAATTTGGTGCCTCTTGTCATCACAATATGTGTGTTTATAGTGTCCCCCTGGGGAAAATATAAATAAATAAATCAATGCGATAAGTATTCGAACACAACATATTTCCACCCTCCATTGGAGCAATTGTTTTTTTTTTTAAGTCAGATATTTCCAGAGTCTCCCGCCCACTCGGAATGAGTGTGTTTTCTTCACAATTGCAGATGACGGATAGGTTTTGGCTGAGTCCAGGTTTTGCCATTTCGCACCACATATTATATGCCATACATGCAGTTTTCTTGTCTTTTTTTGGTGCCACCATGAATCCTGTGCAAACTTGGCCTGAGAGAGCACGGTCCTGACTAAGCTTTATTCGTGGGCCTCAGGAGGGCGCAAGGCTTGCCAGCATGAACTGGACCTGAGGCCCTGTTCCTCCATTCCTGCTCATCGATGGGTGTCTTTTTGCTTGAAGCCAGCTCTTTGCATCGAAGAGAGATCACAAAATATGGAAACGCTTCACGAATTTGCGTGTCATCCTTGCGCAGGGGCCATGCTAATCTTCTCTGTATCGATTCCAATTTTAGTACGCGTGCTGCCGAAGCGAGCACAGGGACCTGCTCCGATGAGGGGGTACATGCAGGGCGCATCCCTCTAATTTTCCTCAGATGTGGGACTTGGCAGAGCCAGCAAGTCACAAATGCCTGGATGCTAAAATTGCCCGAACGGGGAGCAAAGCTGCACACAGTACCAAATCTGGAAATGTGGATTAATCGATGCAGTTCTCAGTATTTCTCTACTGCAGTCTTTAAGAGCTGAGTTTATTGAGACAGGAATTGGAGCCCTGGGACTGTCGCGGGCGACTGCAGCTGCACTGCAATTGGATGGACCCACGCATAGAAATGCATGATCATTTTGTCTCCGCCCCTTTTCGGATGCTGTCAACATTTGCTGACATGCTAGATTGATTCAAGACAATCTGAAAGATGACAGCACATCCAAAGGAAATGACCATCATGGCAGCCTCTTTTACTTTGGCACCTTTCTAAAGGCTGGGCTTGAAGAGGCTGGCCCACAGATGCCGTACACCAAATGAAAAACAAAAAATTCAAAACCGCAGAGAATTTGTATGCAGTAAAATTAGCGCGGCTTACACGGATCAAATAGTTTGGAGCCACAGCATCCAAATGGAATGAGCACGCACAAAAAAATAATTGTTTGTAAAACCTACACTTCACAATTTGTGGGCCCAGCTATAAAGTTAATGGTTTCTGTGCCACCGTGTGGCTAATTTGGGGCATTATCTATTTACAGCGCCACCTACTGGCCAGACTCACCCATGGCAGAACCTGGGTGTAGTCATGATTGGTGACTGAACTCTGGAGCTGTCCTCCCCTTTTGTCAATGGTTCTCTACTAGCACGTGTTTTAGTCAGGCTAACTCCTTTTGCTGGCTTTTTCTTTTACCCATAGGCCCACCCTGTCATCTGCTTTGCCCTAAGGGCTTTTATAGGTTTGCTTTGTCTGAGCACAGTGCCCTGGGGGGCTTCCTCTTGCTCCCCTGGCTCTCAGCCACAACCGGGGGACCCTCCCCTGCCCACAGGGCTCCCAGCGGTGAAAACCTGACTCTCCACTTTTCCTTGGGAGCCCAAACTTAAGCCCCCACCCCGTAAATCACAGCCTACATTTACTTTTTAAAAAAGACGCACTTTAAGGCCAACCAACAACTGGTCACCCGCATTGAATTTTGCAGCATTCAACTGCTCACCCGCTTTGGAATTTGCTGAATTTAACTAGTCGCCCGCTTCGGAATTGCGCTTCGTGCTCGCTGCTCCCCATGCCTCTTGGCTGCCCGGGGGCTCTGAAAGTTTTAGTCTATCATTATAATATCAGGAGTAAGGAGATGTAAGGCAGCAGGGGTGTGAGGACTGCTTTACTCACTGGGGGTACAGTAACATCTACGGGAGCAAGATCTTCAGCTTCCATTATACTCGACTGTCCTTTGTTTCTTCTTAATGGCCCTGAAGTATCTGTATCCTGCTGACATGTTACACTTTTGTTTTTCCTGCTGGCTGATTCTTTTGTTATAACAAAACCTGTCTCTCTCTAATCAGAGTGCTATTCAATGTATGGGTAGTGTTTTGGGTCTTCTGTAAAATTCTGCCCCAACAATGAGAAAATACCTCAAGCCCTGGCTAGATGAGGTTTTCAAAAAGATTAAAAAAAAAAAAACTTCCAACCCCTACTTACAGGAAAGTTTTCCCATGACATTCCGTCAACTGCAGCCTTGCTGTTGGAAGAATTTGGTGCCTCTTGTCATCACAATATGTGTGTTTATAGTGTCCCCCTGGGGAAAATATAAATAAATAAATCAATGCGATAAGTATTCGAACACAACATATTTCCACCCTCCATTGGAGCAATTGTTTTTTTTTTTAAGTCAGATATTTCCAGAGTCTCCCGCCCACTCGGAATGAGTGTGTTTTCTTCACAATTGCAGATGACGGATAGGTTTTGGCTGAGTCCAGGTTTTGCCATTTCGCACCACATATTATATGCCATACATGCAGTTTTCTTGTCTTTTTTTGGTGCCACCATGAATCCTGTGCAAACTTGGCCTGAGAGAGCACGGTCCTGACTAAGCTTTATTCGTGGGCCTCAGGAGGGCGCAAGGCTTGCCAGCATGAACTGGACCTGAGGCCCTGTTCCTCCATTCCTGCTCATCGATGGGTGTCTTTTTGCTTGAAGCCAGCTCTTTGCATCGAAGAGAGATCACAAAATATGGAAACGCTTCACGAATTTGCGTGTCATCCTTGCGCAGGGGCCATGCTAATCTTCTCTGTATCGATTCCAATTTTAGTACGCGTGCTGCCGAAGCGAGCACAGGGACCTGCTCCGATGAGGGGGTACATGCAGGGCGCATCCCTCTAATTTTCCTCAGATGTGGGACTTGGCAGAGCCAGCAAGTCACAAATGCCTGGATGCTAAAATTGCCCGAACGGGGAGCAAAGCTGCACACAGTACCAAATCTGGAAATGTGGATTAATCGATGCAGTTCTCAGTATTTCTCTACTGCAGTCTTTAAGAGCTGAGTTTATTGAGACAGGAATTGGAGCCCTGGGACTGTCGCGGGCGACTGCAGCTGCACTGCAATTGGATGGACCCACGCATAGAAATGCATGATCATTTTGTCTCCGCCCCTTTTCGGATGCTGTCAACATTTGCTGACATGCTAGATTGATTCAAGACAATCTGAAAGATGACAGCACATCCAAAGGAAATGACCATCATGGCAGCCTCTTTTACTTTGGCACCTTTCTAAAGGCTGGGCTTGAAGAGGCTGGCCCACAGATGCCGTACACCAAATGAAAAACAAAAAATTCAAAACCGCAGAGAATTTGTATGCAGTAAAATTAGCGCGGCTTACACGGATCAAATAGTTTGGAGCCACAGCATCCAAATGGAATGAGCACGCACAAAAAAATAATTGTTTGTAAAACCTACACTTCACAATTTGTGGGCCCAGCTATAAAGTTAATGGTTTCTGTGCCACCGTGTGGCTAATTTGGGGCATTATCTATTTACAGCGCCACCTACTGGCCAGACTCACCCATGGCAGAACCTGGGTGTAGTCATGATTGGTGACTGAACTCTGGAGCTGTCCTCCCCTTTTGTCAATGGTTCTCTACTAGCACGTGTTTTAGTCAGGCTAACTCCTTTTGCTGGCTTTTTCTTTTACCCATAGGCCCACCCTGTCATCTGCTTTGCCCTAAGGGCTTTTATAGGTTTGCTTTGTCTGAGCACAGTGCCCTGGGGGGCTTCCTCTTGCTCCCCTGGCTCTCAGCCACAACCGGGGGACCCTCCCCTGCCCACAGGGCTCCCAGCGGTGAAAACCTGACTCTCCACTTTTCCTTGGGAGCCCAAACTTAAGCCCCCACCCCGTAAATCACAGCCTACATTTACTTTTTAAAAAAGACGCACTTTAAGGCCAACCAACAACTGGTCACCCGCATTGAATTTTGCAGCATTCAACTGCTCACCCGCTTTGGAATTTGCTGAATTTAACTAGTCGCCCGCTTCGGAATTGCGCTTCGTGCTCGCTGCTCCCCATGCCTCTTGGCTGCCCGGGGGCTCTGAAAGTTTTAGTCTATCATTATAATATCAGGAGTAAGGAGATGTAAGGCAGGAGGGGGGTGAGGACTGCTTTACTCACTGGGGGTACAGTAACATCTACGGGAGCAAGATCTTCAGCTTCCATTATACTCGACTGTCCTTTGTTTCTTCTTAATGGCCCTGAAGTATCTGTATCCTGCTGACATGTTACACTTTTGTTTTTCCTGCTGGCTGATTCTTTTGTTATAACAAAACCTGTCTCTCTCTAATCAGAGTGCTATTCAATGTATGGGTAGTGTTTTGGGTCTTCTGTAAAATTCTGCCCCAACAATGAGAAAATACCTCAAGCCCTGGCTAGATGAGGTTTTCAAAAAGATTAAAAAAAAAAAAACTTCCAACCCCTACTTACAGGAAAGTTTTCCCATGACATTCCGTCAACTGCAGCCTTGCTGTTGGAAGAATTTGGTGCCTCTTGTCATCACAATATGTGTGTTTATAGTGTCCCCCTGGGGAAAATATAAATAAATAAATCAATGCGATAAGTATTCGAACACAACATATTTCCACCCTCCATTGGAGCAATTGTTTTTTTTTTTAAGTCAGATATTTCCAGAGTCTCCCGCCCACTCGGAATGAGTGTGTTTTCTTCACAATTGCAGATGACGGATAGGTTTTGGCTGAGTCCAGGTTTTGCCATTTCGCACCACATATTATATGCCATACATGCAGTTTTCTTGTCTTTTTTTGGTGCCACCATGAATCCTGTGCAAACTTGGCCTGAGAGAGCACGGTCCTGACTAAGCTTTATTCGTGGGCCTCAGGAGGGCGCAAGGCTTGCCAGCATGAACTGGACCTGAGGCCCTGTTCCTCCATTCCTGCTCATCGATGGGTGTCTTTTTGCTTGAAGCCAGCTCTTTGCATCGAAGAGAGATCACAAAATATGGAAACGCTTCACGAATTTGCGTGTCATCCTTGCGCAGGGGCCATGCTAATCTTCTCTGTATCGATTCCAATTTTAGTACGCGTGCTGCCGAAGCGAGCACAGGGACCTGCTCCGATGAGGGGGTACATGCAGGGCGCATCCCTCTAATTTTCCTCAGATGTGGGACTTGGCAGAGCCAGCAAGTCACAAATGCCTGGATGCTAAAATTGCCCGAACGGGGAGCAAAGCTGCACACAGTACCAAATCTGGAAATGTGGATTAATCGATGCAGTTCTCAGTATTTCTCTACTGCAGTCTTTAAGAGCTGAGTTTATTGAGACAGGAATTGGAGCCCTGGGACTGTCGCGGGCGACTGCAGCTGCACTGCAATTGGATGGACCCACGCATAGAAATGCATGATCATTTTGTCTCCGCCCCTTTTCGGATGCTGTCAACATTTGCTGACATGCTAGATTGATTCAAGACAATCTGAAAGATGACAGCACATCCAAAGGAAATGACCATCATGGCAGCCTCTTTTACTTTGGCACCTTTCTAAAGGCTGGGCTTGAAGAGGCTGGCCCACAGATGCCGTACACCAAATGAAAAACAAAAAATTCAAAACCGCAGAGAATTTGTATGCAGTAAAATTAGCGCGGCTTACACGGATCAAATAGTTTGGAGCCACAGCATCCAAATGGAATGAGCACGCACAAAAAAATAATTGTTTGTAAAACCTACACTTCACAATTTGTGGGCCCAGCTATAAAGTTAATGGTTTCTGTGCCACCGTGTGGCTAATTTGGGGCATTATCTATTTACAGCGCCACCTACTGGCCAGACTCACCCATGGCAGAACCTGGGTGTAGTCATGATTGGTGACTGAACTCTGGAGCTGTCCTCCCCTTTTGTCAATGGTTCTCTACTAGCACGTGTTTTAGTCAGGCTAACTCCTTTTGCTGGCTTTTTCTTTTACCCATAGGCCCACCCTGTCATCTGCTTTGCCCTAAGGGCTTTTATAGGTTTGCTTTGTCTGAGCACAGTGCCCTGGGGGGCTTCCTCTTGCTCCCCTGGCTCTCAGCCACAACCGGGGGACCCTCCCCTGCCCACAGGGCTCCCAGCGGTGAAAACCTGACTCTCCACTTTTCCTTGGGAGCCCAAACTTAAGCCCCCACCCCGTAAATCACAGCCTACATTTACTTTTTAAAAAAGACGCACTTTAAGGCCAACCAACAACTGGTCACCCGCATTGAATTTTGCAGCATTCAACTGCTCACCCGCTTTGGAATTTGCTGAATTTAACTAGTCGCCCGCTTCGGAATTGCGCTTCGTGCTCGCTGCTCCCCATGCCTCTTGGCTGCCCGGGGGCTCTGAAAGTTTTAGTCTATCATTATAATATCAGGAGTAAGGAGATGTAAGGCAGCAGGGGTGTGAGGACTGCTTTACTCACTGGGGGTACAGTAACATCTACGGGAGCAAGATCTTCAGCTTCCATTATACTCGACTGTCCTTTGTTTCTTCTTAATGGCCCTGAAGTATCTGTATCCTGCTGACATGTTACACTTTTGTTTTTCCTGCTGGCTGATTCTTTTGTTATAACAAAACCTGTCTCTCTCTAATCAGAGTGCTATTCAATGTATGGGTAGTGTTTTGGGTCTTCTGTAAAATTCTGCCCCAACAATGAGAAAATACCTCAAGCCCTGGCTAGATGAGGTTTTCAAAAAGATTAAAAAAAAAAAAACTTCCAACCCCTACTTACAGGAAAGTTTTCCCATGACATTCCGTCAACTGCAGCCTTGCTGTTGGAAGAATTTGGTGCCTCTTGTCATCACAATATGTGTGTTTATAGTGTCCCCCTGGGGAAAATATAAATAAATAAATCAATGCGATAAGTATTCGAACACAACATATTTCCACCCTCCATTGGAGCAATTGTTTTTTTTTTTAAGTCAGATATTTCCAGAGTCTCCCGCCCACTCGGAATGAGTGTGTTTTCTTCACAATTGCAGATGACGGATAGGTTTTGGCTGAGTCCAGGTTTTGCCATTTCGCACCACATATTATATGCCATACATGCAGTTTTCTTGTCTTTTTTTGGTGCCACCATGAATCCTGTGCAAACTTGGCCTGAGAGAGCACGGTCCTGACTAAGCTTTATTCGTGGGCCTCAGGAGGGCGCAAGGCTTGCCAGCATGAACTGGACCTGAGGCCCTGTTCCTCCATTCCTGCTCATCGATGGGTGTCTTTTTGCTTGAAGCCAGCTCTTTGCATCGAAGAGAGATCACAAAATATGGAAACGCTTCACGAATTTGCGTGTCATCCTTGCGCAGGGGCCATGCTAATCTTCTCTGTATCGATTCCAATTTTAGTACGCGTGCTGCCGAAGCGAGCACAGGGACCTGCTCCGATGAGGGGGTACATGCAGGGCGCATCCCTCTAATTTTCCTCAGATGTGGGACTTGGCAGAGCCAGCAAGTCACAAATGCCTGGATGCTAAAATTGCCCGAACGGGGAGCAAAGCTGCACACAGTACCAAATCTGGAAATGTGGATTAATCGATGCAGTTCTCAGTATTTCTCTACTGCAGTCTTTAAGAGCTGAGTTTATTGAGACAGGAATTGGAGCCCTGGGACTGTCGCGGGCGACTGCAGCTGCACTGCAATTGGATGGACCCACGCATAGAAATGCATGATCATTTTGTCTCCGCCCCTTTTCGGATGCTGTCAACATTTGCTGACATGCTAGATTGATTCAAGACAATCTGAAAGATGACAGCACATCCAAAGGAAATGACCATCATGGCAGCCTCTTTTACTTTGGCACCTTTCTAAAGGCTGGGCTTGAAGAGGCTGGCCCACAGATGCCGTACACCAAATGAAAAACAAAAAATTCAAAACCGCAGAGAATTTGTATGCAGTAAAATTAGCGCGGCTTACACGGATCAAATAGTTTGGAGCCACAGCATCCAAATGGAATGAGCACGCACAAAAAAATAATTGTTTGTAAAACCTACACTTCACAATTTGTGGGCCCAGCTATAAAGTTAATGGTTTCTGTGCCACCGTGTGGCTAATTTGGGGCATTATCTATTTACAGCGCCACCTACTGGCCAGACTCACCCATGGCAGAACCTGGGTGTAGTCATGATTGGTGACTGAACTCTGGAGCTGTCCTCCCCTTTTGTCAATGGTTCTCTACTAGCACGTGTTTTAGTCAGGCTAACTCCTTTTGCTGGCTTTTTCTTTTACCCATAGGCCCACCCTGTCATCTGCTTTGCCCTAAGGGCTTTTATAGGTTTGCTTTGTCTGAGCACAGTGCCCTGGGGGGCTTCCTCTTGCTCCCCTGGCTCTCAGCCACAACCGGGGGACCCTCCCCTGCCCACAGGGCTCCCAGCGGTGAAAACCTGACTCTCCACTTTTCCTTGGGAGCCCAAACTTAAGCCCCCACCCCGTAAATCACAGCCTACATTTACTTTTTAAAAAAGACGCACTTTAAGGCCAACCAACAACTGGTCACCCGCATTGAATTTTGCAGCATTCAACTGCTCACCCGCTTTGGAATTTGCTGAATTTAACTAGTCGCCCGCTTCGGAATTGCGCTTCGTGCTCGCTGCTCCCCATGCCTCTTGGCTGCCCGGGGGCTCTGAAAGTTTTAGTCTATCATTATAATATCAGGAGTAAGGAGATGTAAGGCAGCAGGGGTGTGAGGACTGCTTTACTCACTGGGGGTACAGTAACATCTACGGGAGCAAGATCTTCAGCTTCCATTATACTCGACTGTCCTTTGTTTCTTCTTAATGGCCCTGAAGTATCTGTATCCTGCTGACATGTTACACTTTTGTTTTTCCTGCTGGCTGATTCTTTTGTTATAACAAAACCTGTCTCTCTCTAATCAGAGTGCTATTCAATGTATGGGTAGTGTTTTGGGTCTTCTGTAAAATTCTGCCCCAACAATGAGAAAATACCTCAAGCCCTGGCTAGATGAGGTTTTCAAAAAGATTAAAAAAAAAAAAACTTCCAACCCCTACTTACAGGAAAGTTTTCCCATGACATTCCGTCAACTGCAGCCTTGCTGTTGGAAGAATTTGGTGCCTCTTGTCATCACAATATGTGTGTTTATAGTGTCCCCCTGGGGAAAATATAAATAAATAAATCAATGCGATAAGTATTCGAACACAACATATTTCCACCCTCCATTGGAGCAATTGTTTTTTTTTTTAAGTCAGATATTTCCAGAGTCTCCCGCCCACTCGGAATGAGTGTGTTTTCTTCACAATTGCAGATGACGGATAGGTTTTGGCTGAGTCCAGGTTTTGCCATTTCGCACCACATATTATATGCCATACATGCAGTTTTCTTGTCTTTTTTTGGTGCCACCATGAATCCTGTGCAAACTTGGCCTGAGAGAGCACGGTCCTGACTAAGCTTTATTCGTGGGCCTCAGGAGGGCGCAAGGCTTGCCAGCATGAACTGGACCTGAGGCCCTGTTCCTCCATTCCTGCTCATCGATGGGTGTCTTTTTGCTTGAAGCCAGCTCTTTGCATCGAAGAGAGATCACAAAATATGGAAACGCTTCACGAATTTGCGTGTCATCCTTGCGCAGGGGCCATGCTAATCTTCTCTGTATCGATTCCAATTTTAGTACGCGTGCTGCCGAAGCGAGCACAGGGACCTGCTCCGATGAGGGGGTACATGCAGGGCGCATCCCTCTAATTTTCCTCAGATGTGGGACTTGGCAGAGCCAGCAAGTCACAAATGCCTGGATGCTAAAATTGCCCGAACGGGGAGCAAAGCTGCACACAGTACCAAATCTGGAAATGTGGATTAATCGATGCAGTTCTCAGTATTTCTCTACTGCAGTCTTTAAGAGCTGAGTTTATTGAGACAGGAATTGGAGCCCTGGGACTGTCGCGGGCGACTGCAGCTGCACTGCAATTGGATGGACCCACGCATAGAAATGCATGATCATTTTGTCTCCGCCCCTTTTCGGATGCTGTCAACATTTGCTGACATGCTAGATTGATTCAAGACAATCTGAAAGATGACAGCACATCCAAAGGAAATGACCATCATGGCAGCCTCTTTTACTTTGGCACCTTTCTAAAGGCTGGGCTTGAAGAGGCTGGCCCACAGATGCCGTACACCAAATGAAAAACAAAAAATTCAAAACCGCAGAGAATTTGTATGCAGTAAAATTAGCGCGGCTTACACGGATCAAATAGTTTGGAGCCACAGCATCCAAATGGAATGAGCACGCACAAAAAAATAATTGTTTGTAAAACCTACACTTCACAATTTGTGGGCCCAGCTATAAAGTTAATGGTTTCTGTGCCACCGTGTGGCTAATTTGGGGCATTATCTATTTACAGCGCCACCTACTGGCCAGACTCACCCATGGCAGAACCTGGGTGTAGTCATGATTGGTGACTGAACTCTGGAGCTGTCCTCCCCTTTTGTCAATGGTTCTCTACTAGCACGTGTTTTAGTCAGGCTAACTCCTTTTGCTGGCTTTTTCTTTTACCCATAGGCCCACCCTGTCATCTGCTTTGCCCTAAGGGCTTTTATAGGTTTGCTTTGTCTGAGCACAGTGCCCTGGGGGGCTTCCTCTTGCTCCCCTGGCTCTCAGCCACAACCGGGGGACCCTCCCCTGCCCACAGGGCTCCCAGCGGTGAAAACCTGACTCTCCACTTTTCCTTGGGAGCCCAAACTTAAGCCCCCACCCCGTAAATCACAGCCTACATTTACTTTTTAAAAAAGACGCACTTTAAGGCCAACCAACAACTGGTCACCCGCATTGAATTTTGCAGCATTCAACTGCTCACCCGCTTTGGAATTTGCTGAATTTAACTAGTCGCCCGCTTCGGAATTGCGCTTCGTGCTCGCTGCTCCCCATGCCTCTTGGCTGCCCGGGGGCTCTGAAAGTTTTAGTCTATCATTATAATATCAGGAGTAAGGAGATGTAAGGCAGCAGGGGTGTGAGGACTGCTTTACTCACTGGGGGTACAGTAACATCTACGGGAGCAAGATCTTCAGCTTCCATTATACTCGACTGTCCTTTGTTTCTTCTTAATGGCCCTGAAGTATCTGTATCCTGCTGACATGTTACACTTTTGTTTTTCCTGCTGGCTGATTCTTTTGTTATAACAAAACCTGTCTCTCTCTAATCAGAGTGCTATTCAATGTATGGGTAGTGTTTTGGGTCTTCTGTAAAATTCTGCCCCAACAATGAGAAAATACCTCAAGCCCTGGCTAGATGAGGTTTTCAAAAAGATTAAAAAAAAAAAAACTTCCAACCCCTACTTACAGGAAAGTTTTCCCATGACATTCCGTCAACTGCAGCCTTGCTGTTGGAAGAATTTGGTGCCTCTTGTCATCACAATATGTGTGTTTATAGTGTCCCCCTGGGGAAAATATAAATAAATAAATCAATGCGATAAGTATTCGAACACAACATATTTCCACCCTCCATTGGAGCAATTGTTTTTTTTTTTAAGTCAGATATTTCCAGAGTCTCCCGCCCACTCGGAATGAGTGTGTTTTCTTCACAATTGCAGATGACGGATAGGTTTTGGCTGAGTCCAGGTTTTGCCATTTCGCACCACATATTATATGCCATACATGCAGTTTTCTTGTCTTTTTTTGGTGCCACCATGAATCCTGTGCAAACTTGGCCTGAGAGAGCACGGTCCTGACTAAGCTTTATTCGTGGGCCTCAGGAGGGCGCAAGGCTTGCCAGCATGAACTGGACCTGAGGCCCTGTTCCTCCATTCCTGCTCATCGATGGGTGTCTTTTTGCTTGAAGCCAGCTCTTTGCATCGAAGAGAGATCACAAAATATGGAAACGCTTCACGAATTTGCGTGTCATCCTTGCGCAGGGGCCATGCTAATCTTCTCTGTATCGATTCCAATTTTAGTACGCGTGCTGCCGAAGCGAGCACAGGGACCTGCTCCGATGAGGGGGTACATGCAGGGCGCATCCCTCTAATTTTCCTCAGATGTGGGACTTGGCAGAGCCAGCAAGTCACAAATGCCTGGATGCTAAAATTGCCCGAACGGGGAGCAAAGCTGCACACAGTACCAAATCTGGAAATGTGGATTAATCGATGCAGTTCTCAGTATTTCTCTACTGCAGTCTTTAAGAGCTGAGTTTATTGAGACAGGAATTGGAGCCCTGGGACTGTCGCGGGCGACTGCAGCTGCACTGCAATTGGATGGACCCACGCATAGAAATGCATGATCATTTTGTCTCCGCCCCTTTTCGGATGCTGTCAACATTTGCTGACATGCTAGATTGATTCAAGACAATCTGAAAGATGACAGCACATCCAAAGGAAATGACCATCATGGCAGCCTCTTTTACTTTGGCACCTTTCTAAAGGCTGGGCTTGAAGAGGCTGGCCCACAGATGCCGTACACCAAATGAAAAACAAAAAATTCAAAACCGCAGAGAATTTGTATGCAGTAAAATTAGCGCGGCTTACACGGATCAAATAGTTTGGAGCCACAGCATCCAAATGGAATGAGCACGCACAAAAAAATAATTGTTTGTAAAACCTACACTTCACAATTTGTGGGCCCAGCTATAAAGTTAATGGTTTCTGTGCCACCGTGTGGCTAATTTGGGGCATTATCTATTTACAGCGCCACCTACTGGCCAGACTCACCCATGGCAGAACCTGGGTGTAGTCATGATTGGTGACTGAACTCTGGAGCTGTCCTCCCCTTTTGTCAATGGTTCTCTACTAGCACGTGTTTTAGTCAGGCTAACTCCTTTTGCTGGCTTTTTCTTTTACCCATAGGCCCACCCTGTCATCTGCTTTGCCCTAAGGGCTTTTATAGGTTTGCTTTGTCTGAGCACAGTGCCCTGGGGGGCTTCCTCTTGCTCCCCTGGCTCTCAGCCACAACCGGGGGACCCTCCCCTGCCCACAGGGCTCCCAGCGGTGAAAACCTGACTCTCCACTTTTCCTTGGGAGCCCAAACTTAAGCCCCCACCCCGTAAATCACAGCCTACATTTACTTTTTAAAAAAGACGCACTTTAAGGCCAACCAACAACTGGTCACCCGCATTGAATTTTGCAGCATTCAACTGCTCACCCGCTTTGGAATTTGCTGAATTTAACTAGTCGCCCGCTTCGGAATTGCGCTTCGTGCTCGCTGCTCCCCATGCCTCTTGGCTGCCCGGGGGCTCTGAAAGTTTTAGTCTATCATTATAATATCAGGAGTAAGGAGATGTAAGGCAGCAGGGGTGTGAGGACTGCTTTACTCACTGGGGGTACAGTAACATCTACGGGAGCAAGATCTTCAGCTTCCATTATACTCGACTGTCCTTTGTTTCTTCTTAATGGCCCTGAAGTATCTGTATCCTGCTGACATGTTACACTTTTGTTTTTCCTGCTGGCTGATTCTTTTGTTATAACAAAACCTGTCTCTCTCTAATCAGAGTGCTATTCAATGTATGGGTAGTGTTTTGGGTCTTCTTGTAAAATTCTGCCCCAACAATGAGAAAATACCTCAAGCCCTGGCTAGATGAGGTTTTCAAAAAGATTAAAAAAAAAAAACTTCCAACCCCTACTTACAGGAAAGTTTTCCCATGACATTCCGTCAACTGCAGCCTTGCTGTTGGAAGAATTTGGTGCCTCTTGTCATCACAATATGTGTGTTTATAGTGTCCCCCTGGGGAAAATATAAATAAATAAATCAATGCGATAAGTATTCGAACACAACATATTTCCACCCTCCATTGGAGCAATTGTTTTTTTTTTTAAGTCAGATATTTCCAGAGTCTCCCGCCCACTCGGAATGAGTGTGTTTTCTTCACAATTGCAGATGACGGATAGGTTTTGGCTGAGTCCAGGTTTTGCCATTTCGCACCACATATTATATGCCATACATGCAGTTTTCTTGTCTTTTTTTGGTGCCACCATGAATCCTGTGCAAACTTGGCCTGAGAGAGCACGGTCCTGACTAAGCTTTATTCGTGGGCCTCAGGAGGGGCGCAAGGCTTGCCAGCATGAACTGGACCTGAGGCCCTGTTCCTCCATTCCTGCTCATCGATGGGTGTCTTTTTGCTTGAAGCCAGCTCTTTGCATCGAAGAGAGATCACAAAATATGGAAACGCTTCACGAATTTGCGTGTCATCCTTGCGCAGGGGCCATGCTAATCTTCTCTGTATCGATTCCAATTTTAGTACGCGTGCTGCCGAAGCGAGCACAGGGACCTGCTCCGATGAGGGGGTACATGCAGGGCGCATCCCTCTAATTTTCCTCAGATGTGGGACTTGGCAGAGCCAGCAAGTCACAAATGCCTGGATGCTAAAATTGCCCGAACGGGGAGCAAAGCTGCACACAGTACCAAATCTGGAAATGTGGATTAATCGATGCAGTTCTCAGTATTTCTCTACTGCAGTCTTTAAGAGCTGAGTTTATTGAGACAGGAATTGGAGCCCTGGGACTGTCGCGGGCGACTGCAGCTGCACTGCAATTGGATGGACCCACGCATAGAAATGCATGATCATTTTGTCTCCGCCCCTTTTCGGATGCTGTCAACATTTGCTGACATGCTAGATTGATTCAAGACAATCTGAAAGATGACAGCACATCCAAAGGAAATGACCATCATGGCAGCCTCTTTTACTTTGGCACCTTTCTAAAGGCTGGGCTTGAAGAGGCTGGCCCACAGATGCCGTACACCAAATGAAAAACAAAAAATTCAAAACCGCAGAGAATTTGTATGCAGTAAAATTAGCGCGGCTTACACGGATCAAATAGTTTGGAGCCACAGCATCCAAATGGAATGAGCACGCACAAAAAAATAATTGTTTGTAAAACCTACACTTCACAATTTGTGGGCCCAGCTATAAAGTTAATGGTTTCTGTGCCACCGTGTGGCTAATTTGGGGCATTATCTATTTACAGCGCCACCTACTGGCCAGACTCACCCATGGCAGAACCTGGGTGTAGTCATGATTGGTGACTGAACTCTGGAGCTGTCCTCCCCTTTTGTCAATGGTTCTCTACTAGCACGTGTTTTAGTCAGGCTAACTCCTTTTGCTGGCTTTTTCTTTTACCCATAGGCCCACCCTGTCATCTGCTTTGCCCTAAGGGCTTTTATAGGTTTGCTTTGTCTGAGCACAGTGCCCTGGGGGGCTTCCTCTTGCTCCCCTGGCTCTCAGCCACAACCGGGGGACCCTCCCCTGCCCACAGGGCTCCCAGCGGTGAAAACCTGACTCTCCACTTTTCCTTGGGAGCCCAAACTTAAGCCCCCACCCCGTAAATCACAGCCTACATTTACTTTTTAAAAAAGACGCACTTTAAGGCCAACCAACAACTGGTCACCCGCATTGAATTTTGCAGCATTCAACTGCTCACCCGCTTTGGAATTTGCTGAATTTAACTAGTCGCCCGCTTCGGAATTGCGCTTCGTGCTCGCTGCTCCCCATGCCTCTTGGCTGCCCGGGGGCTCTGAAAGTTTTAGTCTATCATTATAATATCAGGAGTAAGGAGATGTAAGGCAGCAGGGGTGTGAGGACTGCTTTACTCACTGGGGGTACAGTAACATCTACGGGAGCAAGATCTTCAGCTTCCATTATACTCGACTGTCCTTTGTTTCTTCTTAATGGCCCTGAAGTATCTGTATCCTGCTGACATGTTACACTTTTGTTTTTCCTGCTGGCTGATTCTTTTGTTATAACAAAACCTGTCTCTCTCTAATCAGAGTGCTATTCAATGTATGGGTAGTGTTTTGGGTCTTCTGTAAAATTCTGCCCCAACAATGAGAAAATACCTCAAGCCCTGGCTAGATGAGGTTTTCAAAAAGATTAAAAAAAAAAAAACTTCCAACCCCTACTTACAGGAAAGTTTTCCCATGACATTCCGTCAACTGCAGCCTTGCTGTTGGAAGAATTTGGTGCCTCTTGTCATCACAATATGTGTGTTTATAGTGTCCCCCTGGGGAAAATATAAATAAATAAATCAATGCGATAAGTATTCGAACACAACATATTTCCACCCTCCATTGGAGCAATTGTTTTTTTTTTTAAGTCAGATATTTCCAGAGTCTCCCGCCCACTCGGAATGAGTGTGTTTTCTTCACAATTGCAGATGACGGATAGGTTTTGGCTGAGTCCAGGTTTTGCCATTTCGCACCACATATTATATGCCATACATGCAGTTTTCTTGTCTTTTTTTGGTGCCACCATGAATCCTGTGCAAACTTGGCCTGAGAGAGCACGGTCCTGACTAAGCTTTATTCGTGGGCCTCAGGAGGGCGCAAGGCTTGCCAGCATGAACTGGACCTGAGGCCCTGTTCCTCCATTCCTGCTCATCGATGGGTGTCTTTTTGCTTGAAGCCAGCTCTTTGCCTCGAAGAGAGA
>JARABX010000528.1:5000-7500 GCA_029721435.1 Gymnothorax reevesii
TGCCCACTTTGTCGGGCTGCCCTGCTCTTCCAGGGGAGCCCTGCCATCCCAAAATCTCTCCCAGGGCCCGCCCAGGCCTCTCCCGGCCTCCCCCCTGGGCCTGAAAGGAGGCTGTGACCTCTAGGCCAGGGGCCAGGCCCTCCGTCTCTCCGGCCCGGGTCCCCACTTTGCCGGGCTGCCCTGCTCCTCCAGGGGTGCCCTGCCATCCCAACATCCCACCCAGGGCTCGCCCCACACCCGCCCAAGCTCTCCCAGCCTCCCCCCTGGGACTGGAAGGAGGCTGTGACCTTTAGGCCAGGGGCCAGGCCCTCCGTCTCTCCGGCCCGGGTGCCCACATTGTCGGGCTGCCCTGCTCCTCCAGGGGGGCCCTGCCATCCCAACATACCTCCCAGGGCCAGCCTCAGTCCCGCCCAAGCTTTCCCGGCCTCCCCCCTGGGCCTGGGAGGAGGCTGTGACCTTTGGGATAGGGGCCAGGCCCTCAGTCGCTCCGGCCCGGGTCACCACTTTGTCGGGCTGCCCTGCTCTTCCAGGGGAGCCCTGCCATCCCAAAATCTCTCCCAGGGCCCGCCCAGGCCTCTCCCGGCCTCCCCCCTGGGCCTGAAAGGATGCTGTGACCTCTAGGCCAGGGGCCAGGCCCTCCGTCTCTCCGGCCCGGGTCCCCACTTTGCCGGGCTGCCCTGCTCCTCCAGGGGTGCCCTGCCATCCCAACATCCCACCCAGGGCTCGCCCCACACCCGCCCAAGCTCTCCCAGCCTCCCCCCTGGGACTGGAAGGGGGCTGTGACCTTTAGGCCAGGGGCCAGGCCCTCCGTCTCTCCGGCCCGGGTGCCCACTTTGTCGGGCTGCCCTGCTCTTCCAGGGGAGCCCTGCCATCCCAAAATCTCTCCCAGGGCCCGCCCAGGCCTCTCCCGGCCTCCCCCCTGGGCCTGAAAGGAGGCTGTGACCTCTAGGCCAGGGGCCAGGCCCTCCGTCTCTCCGGCCCGGGTCCCCACTTTGCCGGGCTGCCCTGCTCCTCCAGGGGTGCCCTGCCATCCCAACATCCCACCCAGGGCTCGCCCCACACCCGCCCAAGCTCTCCCAGCCTCCCCCCTGGCCCTGGGAGGAGGCTGTGACCTTTGGGCTAGGGGCCAGGCCCTCAGTCCCTCCGGCCCAGGTCACCACTTTGTCGGGCTGCCCTGCTCCTCCAGGGGAGCCCTGCCATCCCAACATACCTCCCTGGACCCGCCTCAGACCAGCCCAAGCTCTCCCGGCCTCCCCCCTGGCCCTGGGAGGAGGCTGTGACCTTTGGGCTAGGGGCCAGGCCCTCAGTCCCTCCGGCCCAGGTCACCACTTTGTCGGGCTGCCCTTCTCTTCCAGGGGAGCCCTGCCATCCCTAAATCTCTCCCAGGGCCCGCCCAAGCTCTCCCGGCCTCACCCCTGGGCCCTGGAGGAGGCTGTGACCTCTAGGCCAGGGGCCAGGCCCTCCGTCTCTCCGGCCCGGGTCCCCACTTTGCCGGGCTGCCCTGCTCCTCCAGGGGTGCCCTGCCATCCCAACATCCCACCCAGGGCTCGCCCCACACCCGCCCAAGCTCTCCCAGCCTCCCCCCTGGCCCTGGGAGGAGGCTGTGACCTTTGGGCTAGGGGCCAGGCCCTCAGTCCCTCCGGCCCAGGTCACCACTTTGTCGGGCTGCCCTGCTCCTCCAGGGGAGCCCTGCCATCCCAACATACCTCCCTGGACCCGCCTCAGACCAGCCCAAGCTCTCCCGGCCTCCCCCCTGGCCCTGGGAGGAGGCTGTGACCTTTGGGCTAGGGGCCAGGCCCTCAGTCCCTCCGGCCCAGGTCACCACTTTGTCGGGCTGCCCTTCTCTTCCAGGGGAGCCCTGCCATTCCTAAATCTCTCCCAGGGCCCGCCCAAGCTCTCCCGGCCTCACCCCTGGGCCCTGGAGGAGGCTTTGACCTTAAGGCCCGGTGCTCGTCCCTCCGTCTCTCCGGCCGGGCCTTCCGCTTCGACGGGGGTGGCCCGCTCCACCAGGGGTGCCCTGCCATCCCAACATCCCACCCAGGGCTCGCCCCACACCCGCCCAAGCTCTCCCAGCCTCCCCCCTGGGACTGGAAGGAGGCTGTGACCTTTAGGCCAGGGGCCAGGCCCTCCGTCTCTCCGGCCCGGGTGCCCACTTTGTCGGGCTGCCCTGCTCCTCCAGGGGGGCCCTGCCATCCCAACATACCTCCCAGGGCCAGCCTCAGTCCCGCCCAAGCTTTCCCGGCCTCCCCCCTGGGCCTGGGCGGAGGCTGTGACCTTTGGGATAGGGGCCAGGCCCTCAGTCCCTCCGGCCCGGGTCACCACTTTGTCGGGCTGCCCTGCTCTTCCAGGGGAGCCCTGCCATCCCAACATCCCACCCAGGGCTCGCCCCACACCCGCCCAAGCTCTCCCAGCCTCCCCCCTGGGCCTGAAAGGAGGCTGTGACCTCTAGGCCAGGGGCCAGGCCCTCCGTCCCTCCGGCCCGGGTCACCACTTTGTAGGG
>JARABX010000528.1:20000-22126 GCA_029721435.1 Gymnothorax reevesii
CTCTCCCAGCCTCCCCCCTGGGACTGGAAGGGGGCTGTGACCTTTAGCGCAGGGGCCCGCCCCTCCGTCTCTCCGGCCCGGGTGCCCACTTTGTCGGGCTGCCCTGCTCTTCCAGGGGAGCCCTGCCATCCCAAAATCTCTCCCAGGGCCCGCCCAGGCCTCTCCCGGCCTCCCCCCTGGGCCTGAAAGGAGGCTGTGACCTCTAGGCCAGGGGGCAGGCCCTCCCCCTCTCCGGCCCGGGTCCCCACTTTGCCGGGCTGCCCTGCTCCTCCAGGGGTGCCCTGCCATCCCAACATCCCACCCAGGGCTCGCCCCACACCCGCCCAAGCTCTCCCAGCCTCCCCCCTGGCCCTGGGAGGAGGCTGTGACCTTTGGGCTAGGGGCCAGGCCCTCAGTCCCTCCGGCCCAGGTCACCACTTTGTCGGGCTGCCCTGCTCCTCCAGGGGAGCCCTGCCATCCCAACATACCTCCCTGGACCCGCCTCAGACCAGCCCAAGCTCTCCCGGCCTCCCCCCTGGCCCTGGGAGGAGGCTGTGACCTTTGGGCTAGGGGCCAGGCCCTCAGTCCCTCCGGCCCAGGTCACCACTTTGTCGGGCTGCCCTTCTCTTCCAGGGGAGCCCTGCCATCCCTAAATCTCTCCCAGGGCCCGCCCAAGCTCTCCCGGCCTCACCCCTGGGCCCTGGAGGAGGCTGTGACCTCTAGGCCAGGGGCCAGGCCCTCCGTCTCTCCGGCCCGGGTCCCCACTTTGCCGGGCTGCCCTGCTCCTCCAGGGGTGCCCTGCCATCCCAACATCCCACCCAGGGCTCGCCCCACACCCGCCCAAGCTCTCCCAGCCTCCCCCCTGGCCCTGGGAGGAGGCTGTGACCTTTGGGCTAGGGGCCAGGCCCTCAGTCCCTCCGGCCCAGGTCACCACTTTGTCGGGCTGCCCTGCTCCTCCAGGGGAGCCCTGCCATCCCAACATACCTCCCTGGACCCGCCTCAGACCAGCCCAAGCTCTCCCGGCCTCCCCCCTGGCCCTGGGAGGAGGCTGTGACCTTTGGGCTAGGGGCCAGGCCCTCAGTCCCTCCGGCCCAGGTCACCACTTTGTCGGGCTGCCCTTCTCTTCCAGGGGAGCCCTGCCATTCCTAAATCTCTCCCAGGGCCCGCCCAAGCTCTCCCGGCCTCACCCCTGGGCCCTGGAGGAGGCTTTGACCTTAAGGCCCGGTGCTCGTCCCTCCGTCTCTCCGGCCGGGCCTTCCGCCTCCACGGGGGGGGCCCGCTCCACCAGGGGTGCCCTGCCATCCCAACATCCCACCCAGGGCTCGCCCCACACCCGCCCAAGCTCTCCCAGCCTCCCCCCTGGGACTGGAAGGAGGCTGTGACCTTTAGGCCAGGGGCCAGGCCCTCCGTCTCTCCGGCCCGGGTGCCCACTTTGTCGGGCTGCCCTGCTCCTCCAGGGGGGCCCTGCCATCCCAACATACCTCCCAGGGCCAGCCTCAGTCCCGCCCAAGCTTTCCCGGCCTCCCCCCTGGGCCTGGGCGGAGGCTGTGACCTTTGGGATAGGGGCCAGGCCCTCAGTCCCTCCGGCCCGGGTCACCACTTTGTCGGGCTGCCCTGCTCTTCCAGGGGAGCCCTGCCATCCCAACATCCCACCCAGGGCTCGCCCCACACCCGCCCAAGCTCTCCCAGCCTCCCCCCTGGGCCTGAAAGGAGGCTGTGACCTCTAGGCCAGGGGCCAGGCCCTCCGTCCCTCCGGCCCGGGTCACCACTTTGTAGGGCTGCCCTGCTCTTCCAGGGAAGCCCTGCCATCCAAAAATCTCTCCCAGGGCCCGCCCAGGCCTCTCCCGGCCTCCCCGCTGCTCCTGGGAGGAGGCTGTGACCTTTAGGCCAGGGGCCAGGCCCTCAGTCCCTCCGGCCCAGGTCACCACTTTGTCGGGCTGCCCTGCTCTTCCAGGGGAGCCCTGCCATCCCAAAATCTCTCCCAGGGCCCGCCCAGGCCTCTCCCGGCCTCCCCCCTGGGCCTGAAAGGATGCTGTGACCTCTAGGCCAGGGGCCAGGCCCTCCGTCTCTCCGGCCCGGGTCCCCACTTTGCCGGGCTGCCTGCTCCTCCAGGGGAGCCCTGCCATCCCAACATACCTCCCAGGACC
>JARABX010000529.1:5000-7500 GCA_029721435.1 Gymnothorax reevesii
GGAGGCCGGGAGAGGCCTGGGCGGGCCCTGGGAGAGATTTTGGGATGGCAGGGCTCCCCTGGAAGAGCAGGGCAGCCCGACAAAGTGGTGACCCGGGCCGGAGGGACTGAGGGCCTGGCCCCTATCCCAAAGGTCACAGCCTCCGCCCAGGCCCAGGGGGGAGGCCGGGAAAGCTTGGGCGGGACTGAGGCTGGCCCTGGGAGGTATGTTGGGATGGCAGGGCCCCCCTGGAGGAGCAGGGCAGCCCGACAAAGTGGGCACCCGGGCCGGAGAGACGGAGGGCCTGGCCCCTGGCCTAAAGGTCACAGCCTCCTTCCAGTCCCAGGGGGGAGGCTGGGAGAGCTTGGGCGGGTGTGAGGCGAGGCCTGGGTGGGATGTTGGGATGGCAGGGCACCCCTGGTGGAGCGGGCCACCCCCGTCGAAGCGGAAGGCCCGGCCAGAGAGACGGAGGGACGAGCACCGGGCCGTAAGGTCAAAGCCTCCTCCAGGGCCCAGGGGTGAGGCCGGGAGAGCTTGGGCGGGCCCTGGGAGAGATTTAGGGATGGCAGGGCTCCCCTGGAAGAGAAGGGCAGCCCGACAAAGTGGTGACCTGGGCCGGAGGGACTGAGGGCCTGGCCCCTAGCCCAAAGGTCACAGCCTCCTCCCAGGGCCAGGGGGGAGGCCGGGAGAGCTTGGGCTGGTCTGAGGCGGGTCCAGGGAGGTATGTTGGGATGGCAGGGCTCCCCTGGAGGAGCAGGGCAGCCCGACAAAGTGGTGACCTGGGCCGGAGGGACTGAGGGCCTGGCCCCTAGCCCAAAGGTCACAGCCTCCTCCCAGGGCCAGGGGGGAGGCTGGGAGAGCTTGGGCGGGTGTGGGGCGAGCCCTGGGTGGGATGTTGGGATGGCAGGGCTCCCCGGGAAGAGCAGGGCAGCCCGACAAAGTGGTGACCCGTGCCGGAGGGACGGAGGGCCTGGCCCCTGGCCTAAAGGTCACAGCCTCCTCCCAGGGCCAGGGGGGAGGCTGGGAGAGCTTGGGCGGGTGTGGGGCGAGCCCTGGGTGGGATGTTGGGATGGCAGGGCACCCCTGGAGGAGCAGGGCAGCCCGGCAAAGTGGGGACCCGGGCCGGAGAGACGGAGGGCCTGGCCCCTGGCCTAGAGGTCACAGCCTCCTTTCAGGCCCAGGGGGGAGGCCGGGAGAGGCCTGGGCGGGCCCTGGGAGAGATTTTGGGATGGCAGGGCTCCCCTGGAAGAGCAGGGCAGCCCGACAAAGTGGTGACCCGGGCCGGAGGGACTGAGGGCCTGGCCCCTATCCCAAAGGTCACAGCCTCCTCCCAGGCCCAGGGGGGAGGCCGGGAAAGCTTGGGCGGGACTGAGGCTGGCCCTGGGAGGTATGTTGGGATGGCAGGGCCCCCCTGGAGGAGCAGGGCAGCCCGACAATGTGGGCACCCGGGCCGGAGAGACGGAGGGCCTGGCCCCTGGCCTAAAGGTCACAGCCTCCTTCCAGTCCCAGGGGGGAGGCTGGGAGAGCTTGGGCGGGTGTGGGGCGAGCCCTGGGTGGGATGTTGGGATGGCAGGGCACCCCTGGAGGAGCAGGGCAGCCCGGCAAAGTGGGGACCCGGGCCGGAGAGACGGAGGGCCTGGCCCCTGGCCTAGAGGTCACAGCCTCCTTTCAGGCCCAGGGGGGAGGCCGGGAGAGGCCTGGGCGGGCCCTGGGAGAGATTTTGGGATGGCAGGGCTCCCCTGGAAGAGCAGGGCAGCCCGACAAAGTGGTGACCCGGGCCGGAGGGACTGAGGGCCTGGCCCCTATCCCAAAGGTCACAGCCTCCTCCCAGGGCCAGGGGGGAGGCCGGGAGAGCTTGGGCTGGTCTGAGGCGGGTCCAGGGAGGTATGTTGGGATGGCAGGGCTCCCCTGGAGGAGCAGGGCAGCCCGACAAAGTGGTGACCTGGGCCGGAGGGACTGAGGGCCTGGCCCCTAGCCCAAAGGTCACAGCCTCCTCCCAGGGCCAGGGGGGAGGCTGGGAGAGCTTGGGCGGGTGTGGGGCGAGCCCTGGGTGGGATGTTGGGATGGCAGGGCTCCCCGGGAAGAGCAGGGCAGCCCGACAAAGTGGGCACCCGGGCCGGAGGGACGGAGGGCCTGGCCCCTGGCCTTGAGGTCACAGCCTCCTCCCAGGAGCAGCGGGGAGGCAGGGAGAGCTTCGGCCTGGTGTGGGGCGAGCCCTGTGTGGGATGTTGTGATGGCAGAGCACCCCTGGAGGAGCGGGGCTCCCCGGCAAAGCGGAGAGCCCGGCCGAAGGGCTGAGAGCCCGCGCACCGGGCCTAAAGGTCACAGCATCCTCCCAGGCCCAGAGGGGAGGTTGGGGCGGGCCCTGGGGGGGACTTCGGGCTGGCAGGTCCCCCCACGGATGGGCAAGGCACCCCGTGGAAGCGGTGAGTCCGGCCGGAGGTCGGAGGGTCGTGCACCTCCTCCCAGGCCCAGGGGCAAGGCCGGCAGTGACGGGGCGTGGTCGGGGCGGGCCCTGCGA
>JARABX010000529.1:17500-22077 GCA_029721435.1 Gymnothorax reevesii
CAGTTGTTGAGCGCAAAATTTCAAAGTCCCTCGGGTGCCCAGTTGCAAAGAGAACCGACTCTGATATAGCCTAAGTCCCACACGGGTGACCAGTTGTGGAGCGCAAAATTTCAAAGTCCCACAGCCCTGTCATAGCCTAAGTCCAGCGCGGGTGACCAGTTGTGCAAAATTGGCTGCGGGTGACCAGTTGCTCGCTTTCTTGAAACAGCGCACTAGCTGGGATTTATGGGTGGGGGGGCTTAAGTTTGGGCCCCCCGGGTAAAGTGGAGAGCCTGGTTAGGCGAGGGGGGTATGGAGGGTAGGGGTGGGAGCCGGGCAGGCAAGGCAGGGGTCCCGGGAAAGTGAAAGGGCAGGGGAGGCATGGCGGGAAACGGCAGAGGCCTGGAGTCAAGGGCAGGCCCCCGGGGGTACGGGTCTTGCCCTGGGAGAGATTTTGGGATGGAAGGGCCCTCATGGAGGACCAGGCAACCCCCGTAGAAGCGGTGAGCCGGGCCGGAGGGCGGAGGGCCTGGTCCCTGGCCTTAAGGTCACAGCCTCCTCCCAGGTGCGGCGGGAAGGCCGGGAGAGGCCGGGGCGGGCACTGGGGGAGATTTTGGGATGGCAGGGTTCCCCTGGAAGAGCAGGGCAGCCCGACGAAGTGGTGACCCGGGCCAGAGGGACTGAGGGCCTGGCCCCTAGCCCACAGGTCACAGCCTCCTCCAAGGCCCAGGGAGGAGGCCGGGAGAGATTGGGCGGGTCTGAGGCGGATCCTGGGAGGTATGTTGGGATGGCAGGGCTCCCCTGGAGGAGCAGGGCAGCCCGGCAAAGTGGGGACCCGGGCCGGAGAGACGGAGGGCCTGGCCCCTGGCCTAGAGGTCACAGCATCCTTTCAGGCCCAGGGGGGAGGCCGGGAGAGGCCTGGGCGGGCCCTGGGAGAGATTTTGGGATAGCAGGGCTCCCCTGGAAAAGCAGGGCAGCCCGACAAAGTGGTGACCTGGGCCGGAGGGACTGAGGGCCTGGCCCCTGGCCTAAAGGTCACAGCCTCCTCCCAGGAGCAGCGGGGAGGCCGGGAGAGGCCTGGGCGGGCCCTGGGAGAGATTTTTGGATGGCAGGGCTTCCCTGGAAGAGCAGGGCAGCCCTACAAAGTGGTGACCCGGGCCGGAGGGACGGAGGGCCTGGCCCCTGGCCTAGAGGTCACAGCCTCCTTTCAGGCCCAGGGGGGAGGCTGGGAGAGCTTGGGCGGGTGTGGGGCGAGCCCTGGGTGGGATGTTGGGATGGCAGGGCACCCCTGGAGGAGCAGGGCAGCCCGGCAAAGTGGGGACCCGGGCCGGAGAGACGGAGGGCCTGGCCCCTGGCCTAGAGGTCACAGCCTCCTTTCAGGCCCAGGGGGGAGGCCGGGAGAGGCCTGGGCGGGCCCTGGGAGAGATTTTGGGATGGCAGGGCTCCCCTGGAAGAGCAGGGCAGCCCGACAAAGTGGTGACCCGGGCCGGAGGGACTGAGGGCCTGGCCCCTAGCCCAAAGGTCACAGCCTCCTCCCAGGGCCAGGGGGGAGGCCGGGAGAGCTTGGGCTGGTCTGAGGCGGGTCCAGGGAGGTATGTTGGGATGGCAGGGCTCCCCTGGAGGAGCAGGGCAGCCCGACAAAGTGGTGACCTGGGCCGGAGGGACTGAGGGCCTGGCCCCTAGCCCAAAGGTCACAGCCTCCTCCCAGGGCCAGGGGGGAGGCTGGGAGAGCTTGGGCGGGTGTGGGGCGAGCCCTGGGTGGGATGTTGGGATGGCAGGGCTCCCCGGGAAGAGCAGGGCAGCCCGACAAAGTGGTGACCCGTGCCGGAGGGACGGAGGGCCTGGCCCCTGGCCTAAAGGTCACAGCCTCCTCCCAGGGCCAGGGGGGAGGCTGGGAGAGCTTGGGCGGGTGTGGGGCGAGCCCTGGGTGGGATGTTGGGATGGCAGGGCACCCCTGGAGGAGCAGGGCAGCCCGGCAAAGTGGGGACCCGGGCCGGAGAGACGGAGGGCCTGGCCCCTGGCCTAGAGGTCACAGCCTCCTTTCAGGCCCAGGGGGGAGGCCGGGAGAGGCCTGGGCGGGCCCTGGGAGAGATTTTGGGATGGCAGGGCTCCCCTGGAAGAGCAGGGCAGCCCGACAAAGTGGTGACCCGGGCCGGAGGGACTGAGGGCCTGGCCCCTATCCCAAAGGTCACAGCCTCCGCCCAGGCCCAGGGGGGAGGCCGGGAAAGCTTGGGCGGGACTGAGGCTGGCCCTGGGAGGTATGTTGGGATGGCAGGGCCCCCCTGGAGGAGCAGGGCAGCCCGACAAAGTGGGCACCTCGGGCCGGAGAGACGGAGGGCCTGGCCCCTGGCCTAAAGGTCACAGCCTCCTTCCAGTCCCAGGGGGGAGGCTGGGAGAGCTTGGGCGGGTGTGAGGCGAGGCCTGGGTGGGATGTTGGGATGGCAGGGCACCCCTGGTGGAGCGGGCCACCCCCGTCGAAGCGGAAGGCCCGGCCAGAGAGACGGAGGGACGAGCACCGGGCCGTAAGGTCAAAGCCTCCTCCAGGGCCCAGGGGTGAGGCCGGGAGAGCTTGGGCGGGCCCTGGGAGAGATTTAGGGATGGCAGGGCTCCCCTGGAAGAGAAGGGCAGCCCGACAAAGTGGTGACCTGGGCCGGAGGGACTGAGGGCCTGGCCCCTAGCCCAAAGGTCACAGCCTCCTCCCAGGGCCAGGGGGGAGGCCGGGAGAGCTTGGGCTGGTCTGAGGCGGGTCCAGGGAGGTATGTTGGGATGGCAGGGCTCCCCTGGAGGAGCAGGGCAGCCCGACAAAGTGGTGACCTGGGCCGGAGGGACTGAGGGCCTGGCCCCTAGCCCAAAGGTCACAGCCTCCTCCCAGGGCCAGGGGGGAGGCTGGGAGAGCTTGGGCGGGTGTGGGGCGAGCCCTGGGTGGGATGTTGGGATGGCAGGGCTCCCCGGGAAGAGCAGGGCAGCCCGACAAAGTGGTGACCCGTGCCGGAGGGACGGAGGGCCTGGCCCCTGGCCTAAAGGTCACAGCCTCCTCCCAGGGCCAGGGGGGAGGCTGGGAGAGCTTGGGCGGGTGTGGGGCGAGCCCTGGGTGGGATGTTGGGATGGCAGGGCACCCCTGGAGGAGCAGGGCAGCCCGGCAAAGTGGGGACCCGGGCCGGAGAGACGGAGGGCCTGGCCCCTGGCCTAGAGGTCACAGCCTCCTTTCAGGCCCAGGGGGGAGGCCGGGAGAGGCCTGGGCGGGCCCTGGGAGAGATTTTGGGATGGCAGGGCTCCCCTGGAAGAGCAGGGCAGCCCGACAAAGTGGTGACCCGGGCCGGAGGGACTGAGGGCCTGGCCCCTATCCCAAAGGTCACAGCCTCCTCCCAGGCCCAGGGGGGAGGCCGGGAAAGCTTGGGCGGGACTGAGGCTGGCCCTGGGAGGTATGTTGGGATGGCAGGGCCCCCCTGGAGGAGCAGGGCAGCCCGACAATGTGGGCACCCGGGCCGGAGAGACGGAGGGCCTGGCCCCTGGCCTAAAGGTCACAGCCTCCTTCCAGTCCCAGGGGGGAGGCTGGGAGAGCTTGGGCGGGTGTGGGGCGAGCCCTGGGTGGGATGTTGGGATGGCAGGGCACCCCTGGAGGAGCAGGGCAGCCCGGCAAAGTGGGGACCCGGGCCGGAGAGACGGAGGGCCTGGCCCCTGGCCTAGAGGTCACAGCCTCCTTTCAGGCCCAGGGGGGAGGACGGGAAAGGCCTGGGCGGAGCCCGGGACACATTTAGGGATGGCAGGGCTCCCCTGGAAGAGCAGGGCAGCCCGACAAAGTGGTGACCCGGGCCGGAGGGACTGAGGGCCTGGCCCCTATCCCAAAGGTCACAGCCTCCTCCCAGGGCCAGGGGGGAGGCCGGGAGAGCTTGGGCTGGTCTGAGGCGGGTCCAGGGAGGTATGTTGGGATGGCAGGGCTCCCCTGGAGGAGCAGGGCAGCCCGACAAAGTGGTGACCTGGGCCGGAGGGACTGAGGGCCTGGCCCCTAGCCCAAAGGTCACAGCCTCCTCCCAGGGCCAGGGGGGAGGCTGGGAGAGCTTGGGCGGGTGTGGGGCGAGCCCTGGGTGGGATGTTGGGATGGCAGGGCTCCCCGGGAAGAGCAGGGCAGCCCGACAAAGTGGGCACCCGGGCCGGAGGGACGGAGGGCCTGGCCCCTGGCCTTGAGGTCACAGCCTCCTCCCAGGAGCAGCGGGGAGGCAGGGAGAGCTTCGGCCTGGTGTGGGGCGAGCCCTGTGTGGGATGTTGTGATGGCAGAGCACCCCTGGAGGAGCGGGGCTCCCCGGCAAAGGGGACAGCCCGGCGAAAGGGCTGAGAGCAGGCGCACCGGGCCTAAAGGCCACAGCATCCCCCCAGGCCCAGAGGGGAGGTTGGGGCGGGCCCTGGGGGGGACTTCGGGCTGGCAGGTCCCCCCACGGATGGGCAAGGCACCCCGTGGAAGCGGTGAGTCCGGCCGGAGGTCGGAGGGTCGTGCACCTCCTCCCAGGCCCAGGGGCAAGGCCGGCAGTGACGGGGCGTGGTCGGGGCGGGCCCTGCGAGGGATGGCGGGATGGCCAGGCACCCACAGAGGAAGAGGGCAC
>JARABX010000530.1:0-22022 GCA_029721435.1 Gymnothorax reevesii
ATCACTCAACCATACACTCAAGCTCTTCTGCGTAATTGTAGAGTTACACTTCATGGCCTCCTGAAGTTTCCCTGATAACAATGTATTGAATGGCTCGTTTCTTATCCAATTCCCGAGTGTTTAAACATTTTAGAGTAAGTGAAACACATTGATTGGACAAACACAGAGCATACAAACCAATGCGTATCAGCATGCGCTGTTGTATCCTGTCTACGTTATGCACATTACGCGGCTAAAATAGACGGGATTTATAGAAAATCGGTTCGCAAAACTGGCCTTGAAGTGTTCAGTTACATTACAGGATTTAAATGAGAACGATATGCTCTATTGGAATTATTTCGAATGAAACAGGACCGGAGGGTTCTTGTTACTGGATACATCGCTCTCTATTTTATACAGTCAATGTCTCTGGAGGAGGGATTCACGAAAAAGGTCAGGCTGCTATTTTTGTTTGTTTTTTTTTCTGTTTCGGAATGTATATGTACTCAACTAAGTCGAATGTCGAGGTTTTTTTCCTGTTTAAAACGCGAACTGCCCGTGCATTTTGGTGTGGACCCCCGGTACGTTCATTGCACGTTTCTTTTGAATCGGGAGACGCAATGGATTTGATATTCCCTGAAAGTGGAGTGTCTGTTCAGTTAAAATAAGGTATATTTCAGAATTCAGATATTACTGTGTTCGTGAGGTGTACTTGCTCCTTATAAGTGTTGAAATGGGTTCGTGAGCTTCGAAGAGGGGACTGGTAGCTTTCATTACAGGGTGAATGTTCTGACCGTTTAATTAGCAGTTTATTTAATGCGTGTTTGTGCTGGCTTTGAAGAAAAATGGCCAAAACTCTAGACTTTATTATGGAGAAAAGGCACGTTCATATTTGGAGAGGTTACTGGTGACCATTGGTATTCAACTGCACTGATATTGATAAATTCATACTAAACTCAACCAGAAAATCATTCGTTCATATTAAATTTCATGCCTTAAAGCTTTAATTGTGTTAAATACATGATTTTTTTAATGATTTGACAGCAAATCATTTTGAGACTTTGGGGAGACACTTGGGTAGCTGTATAATTTGGCTAATAGCATGTAGGTAATTTAGAATGTAATTTTGAAGATTAATTCTACTTGTGCTCAAGGAGTTTATGATACCATAAATGTATAGTTTTAAGCCCCAGCAGTTTTTCAATCGTCAGAATTATTTTTTTTGCAATTTCAATGGTGAATTCTCATGAAGATTTTTTATGTTTGCTGCTCATTTTCTCTACCAAAATCATGAAAATAAACTGAAATACAATGTAATTCTAAATGCTGTAAGTGTCTTTCCTGAATTGAGCCACATTTTTCCTCTTTGTGAAGCTTAAATCTTGAATTATACAGCATTAAAGTGGGTAACCCATAAATAGCCAAATTTGGCTTCTGCACAAAGGGGTTAATAAAATTGGATCCACTGCATTACTTGGTTCTTGCGACTGGTTCCTGATCGCACCATCACAACTACGCCCTTTAATTTCCTCTCGTGCCTCACTGGAAAAGCATTAAAAATCAATCGATTCTTCAATTGCCGCAAATACAGTACATACCTCACCCGTGCGTTTTTAATGGAGCTACTGTGTAAATATAATATGTCCATGTGAAATAAATGAAGGCTCCATTTTGCAGCCTTTTTCCTTGGTCACCATGAGCAGGAACTGCGCTGTAACTGGAAAAAGACCAAAACATTTCTGGGATATTTAGTGTTGCCAACAGTATTATGTTTTTATACACTTTCATTATGTCATTGAAAATGTACTGACTGGCGCCAGATTACAGGAAAACATCTGAATAACTGTTTGGAGTAACAACAAATGCAGAGGCTTCCATTCATTTCTCAGACATGTTTTGGATCCACTCATCCCCTTAAAGGTAGAAGGTTCATAGCAAACCTGTGTGATCATCTCTATATCCTGTGGTGATGCGTTCGTACCATGATGGGAGTGATCTCTTCCAGGATGATAATGGCCCAGTTCCCACAGAGCATAAGGGGCCACTGAGAGGTTTTAATAACCCTAAACATATGCCGTCACCTTCACAGTCACCAGATCCCAAACCGCCTGATCTCATATGGGAGATTTTGGAACAATGTGTTAGACAGAGCTCTCCAGCACCATCATCAAATCACCTAATGAGGGAATATCTCATGGAAGAAAGGTACTCCATCCCTCCAGTAAAGGTTTACACCTGTTCATTCTACACACAAGGCCTGGCTGGCTTGACTGCCTGATTGGCAGCTTTTAGAGGTCGTACCCCTTACTAAGACTCTGTGTGTATTGTACATTAATATGTCCCTCGTCTGTGGATTATTCAGTGTAGTTTTCTGGCCACAGTGTCTTACATGAGAAGACGGGGGAAAACAAACCAGTTGCTGCCCTCTCACAGACTCCTGCTGAGGCCAATTTTTCACTGCCTTGTCAGTCTGCTTCAAGGAGTTCGCACTGGTGTGGTCTGAATGTTGTACCAAAGATACTAGACTCCCCAATAACTTTTCTGTGATGCCATCTACAGTATCCTTAGTCTTATTTTTTCTGAAGTGCTCTTTCTAAAAAGCATCAGTTGCACTTCATATCCCCCTGTGGTGGGAGCATGTAATTACAGCTTGTTTAAAATGCAACATACAGTGCTGTCATGTACAGACACGAAGCACAGGCATCTCATGCTCCTGGGAGGATCACAATTAAATTCTTCTCATTGAAATTTGGCCACAATGAAACTGTAATTAGCATAAATTTTAAATGATACTTTTAATATCGTGGCATCAACAGCAAAACTTTGCTTTTCAGCATCCCTCCATCAAGGAAGATGAAGGAGTCACATATCCTCTGGTGCAGCATGCTGGAATTTTCCAGAAGCAACAATGGAAGTGAAGTTTCTGGAAAACATCTTCCTGAATCAGGAGTTTGGGAGAGAGCAGGGGAGCCCTGGCAGAGAGTGGAAGATCATCCCTCCCTCCCTCTGTCTGTATCAGTGCAGATCACATCTGGGTTAAACTCCATTTAAACAGATAAACAAATGCATCTCTCATGGCTGAATTACAACACTTCTCTACATTCTCTCCAACTCCGCAGCACAAATTTCATCACAGCTACAGAACTCAGTAAATCTCTCCAAATACTCTCTCTAACCTCTGAATGGTCAGGAGGCTTCAGCTCAGAGATTATTTACAGTGATTTCGAGTCAATCTTCAATATTTATTCATCAAAATTAAGGTGAAAAAGATCAACATGAAAAATCTTTTAGGTGAAAAACATCCTACATTATGATGTCCACCTCATAAGAACTCTAACGTGTGCAAGAATTTGTTTTCGGACATTTCTGTTTTAGGTTCAACACTTAAGAGGCCATCTCTGAACCAGTGAATTAAAACTGGATTCACATTCTCATGGTTTTAGTCAAGCAGAGTATTTTCTCCCTGTGTTTATTGTCCCCCTCCTGAATGTATTCATTTAAAAGCCATGAAAAGTATTTTAACTCATCACTGTCAACATTTTATCATTTTAAGGGCAGGTTTTTAAATAAATAATAAACATGTAATCTCCAGAGAGAGTTTGGACAAATGACATTTAAGAATATGAGTGTAATTAATGCAAAAATAGCTCCTTCTTTATGAGCAGAACCTCTCAGTGTTTCAGATCAGTGGCTCCCCGCTCAGCACCTGCAGTAGGTCCCAGCTGCAGCAGTGCAGTCTCAGCGCAGTCTGACTGAGGGAGGTTTTTGTAAGGCTCTCTAACACTGTGTGAACACCCAGCTACCACTGATAACATGGAAACTCTGACAGTAATAATCTCCTGCATCTTCAGCCTGGACTCCAGTGATTTTCAGTGTGAACTGAGTCCCAGATCCACTCCCACTGAAACGATCAGGAATCCCAGACTGGCGAGTTGTGGCATCATATATCAGGAGTTTAGGAGCCTGACCAGGTTTCTGCTGGTACCAGTTGAGAAAATTGTTGTTGTAAACACTCTGACTGACTGTACAGCTGATAGTGACAGTGTCTCCCTGCTGAACAGCCTGAGCTGCTGGAGACTGAGTCACAACTATATCTGCCATTGATCCTGGAAAAGAAAAAAATGAAATGAATGTAAACTCATCTGAATATAATGAAAAAGTTTTCAATAATTATGAAACATTCTGAAAAAAAAGATCAGCACAGCACTGAAGACATTTATGAAGGAAAAAACAGCTAAGAAAATGTAAAACAGGACAAAAATCGAAAGTTCAAATGGATCCATCTTTCTCACCCTGTACAAGGAGTCCCAGCATCACCAGCAGTAGAAAGTGTGACATCATCATAATGCTGCCTGTGTCAGTGTCTGTGAAAGGACTGGACAGTCACTGATCAGTACTGGGGGTCTTAAAGTGTGTGGAGCAGTGAGGCAGGACAGGTATGCAAAGCCCCTTCCTCTATACAAATCCTGTCACACACAGTTAGAGGAGCTCTGATGTGTGAACAGCAGTGGCTCTATAGAGGGCTAATAATCAAAGAAGTTTGTTATCAGTGGTTGAATTGTAAACAGATATTCCTCTCCAGATCTGCACAGTGTAGTTGAGATAAGAGTGTGGAGAAACGGAGTTAAATCTGATCTTTGTGTTCTAGTCATTGATACATATTTTGGAAATGAGATATATTTTTCACCAAAATAAAGTTACAATGGAACTCTTTTCAGTAAAGAACAGAGCACATCTTCACTACATATTATATATATAGCGCTGAAGCATATTAAGGGTAACACTGGATTTGGTGTTTTCACTTGGTCTAAATGTCATGAATGTTTGCACTGAGGATGTGCCTGTTACCAACTACAAATGTAATTTATTCAACCTGTCATTCGATGCTGATTTTACACCAGGGAAGCCTGCGAAAAGTTCACGCATTTTAAATTGTCAGTCAGGGCATTGTGTCAGTCAGGGCCTTGCGACTAACCAGTATTGACCTTTTTTTTGTTGAGCCCAGTCTGGAGCCAGGTTTGGGCATGTCCTGGGCATGTCTGAGAGGGAAAGTCCCAGAGAAGAAAAAAAAAGTCTAAATGGGGGAGGGGGCTGCAAAGGATTATATAAGGAGAGAAATTGAGAGAGTAAAGTAGTAGGAGAAATTGCAAGGAAAATGATACATTTGACCAGACCTGTCACTCTTTCTCCAGACCTTTGAAACTTTTTGTGGATTTTTGCCTGTGTTGGAGCATTTTCCTCACCTGGAAAATCACCAAGCAACCCCATCTCAAGGGACTGTAAATATTTTTTTTCTTGTATATTATCAATCTTGGTCAGTAGTATAAATTGACGGTTAGTGTTGGTCTTTGTTTAATTAAATCTGTTTGAATTTTAAAATTTTGTCTGTCATCCCTTACTGTCGTAAATGTCGTAGCAAATTGGGGCCATAACAAATTTGGGGCTCAAGTCCGGGATAGACCATTGTGTGAGTCATTTATTGAAAATCTAACATTTCAAAATTTTAAATTGTTTTTTGAATTTTCCGATATGTATATTTATATTGAGAGATCAACAGTAATGGATGATTTCTTGGCATCACCAACCATAGAGGTTTTGAAGTCTTTCAAAAAGACAGAACTGTTAGAAATTTGCAGACATTTAGAGCTGACAGAGGTAAAACCAGCCATGCGAAAAGCAAGACTGGCTTGAGAGATTGTTGAATATTACATTGATGAAAATGTGTTTGCACCAGGAGATCTGGAACAGTTTCCAGTGGAAAATCCAAATGTAGAAATGGAGCTTAAATTAAAAATGCTAGAGATTGAAAGGGAGGAAAAAGAAAGGCAGTTTGAGTTGGAAAAATTAGCAAGAAAAGAAAAACAAAGAGAATTTGAGTTAGAAAAATAAGCAAGAGAAGAGAGATTTCGATTTACAGAAATTGGATAGAGAAGAAAGGCTCCAAATGGAGCTACTGAAAATAAAAATAGAGGCTGAAAATAAATTTCGTGCTAGCCAGGAGGTAAGGCTGGTGCCTCCATTCTTGGAGAAGGAAGTAGATAAGTATTTCCAGTGCTTTGAAAAGGTAGTTAAAAGTTGCCAGTGGCCAAAGGAACAAAGAAACTGTCCTCAAGGGTAAAGCTCAACAAGCCAATTCAGCTTTGTCTGCAAATGATTCCTCTGATTATGAGGTTGTCAAAAAGGTTATTTTGAGAGCTTATGAGTTGGTTCCAGAGGCTTACCAACAGAAATTCAGAGGTCTGAAGAAATCTGACAATCAGACTTATGTGGAATTTGCTAACGAGAAGAAGGTTTGCTTTGAGCGCTGGTGTACTTCTATGGAGGTCAAGGATGATTTCAACTCACTAAAAGAGATGGTGTTAGTTGAAGAATTCAAGAACTGTGTTGACGATGATATTAAGACCTACCTTAATGAGAAGCAAGCACTGAATTTGCAATCAGCTGCCCAATTTGCAGACGAATATGTTCTCACATATAAGTCTAAATTTCAGTCTAGCAGTAACAATAGATGGTCCCAATTTCGGAAAAAAGGTAACAGTGATACCCAAGATTCCTCACCCAAGGACAAAGACAAATCTGGTGATAATGCTCAGAAATCCAGTCCAAAGGATACCAAACCAAATGCCTTTGTGAAAACAAAGTTAGAAACCCCTCTAGTAGATGACTGATCTGCTAAATTGCCTGCTCTTTGTGGGGCTAATAAGCCTGATACTGCTGACTTTGTGAGGGAGGAACTTCTTCCATTTGTGTCAGAGGGATTTGTGGCTCTGAATGAGCATACTACTCCTGTCCCCATATATATCCTAAGGGATACTGGAGCTTCTCAGTCACTTTTGTTGATGGACTCCTTGGAGTTACGTGATGAGACCGCCTCTGGGGATTTCATACTTGTACAAGGTATTGAATGGAGGACTGTATCTGTACCCCTGCGCTCTGTATTCTTGAAGTCAGATTTAGTTACAGGACAGGTAAAGGTGGGACTTATGTCAAGTCTACCTATCAAGGGTGTTTCTCCGTTGCCAGGCAATGACCTGGCTGGGGGCAAAGTAGTTCCCCCTGTTCATCTTACTTCACAGCCGAGCACTGAAGATAGTAATGAAGACTCATCCCTGTATCCTTCCTGTGCAGTGACCCGTGCTATGGTCAAGAAGCCTAAAGAAGAAGATGTTGTTGTGCCACCCAGCACATTGAATAGTCAGGACTCAGGTGGTTTGCCTCATGACTCTGATTGGCCTACTATGGTTTCTCCGTTTGAGGACTTATCAGATACTTTTTTCAGTTCTCTATTCAGCCAGCCGGATGGGTCTGGTGATTCTGATGTGTCTGGAGACTTGTCTCTGTCCAGAAAGCGGTTGATTGAGGAGCAAACTAATGATCCTGAAATTTGTGTACTAAAGAGGAGAGCCCTTCCTGAAAAAGAAATAGATGCAGTTCCAGTTGGGTATTATCTCAAGGATGGTGTGTTGATGCGGAAGTGGCGCCCTCCTGATATCCCTGCCAATGCAGATTGGGCAGTGGTCAGGCAAATTGTTGTTCCGAAGGTCTATAGGAATGAGATCTTAACAATGGCTCATAGTTTACCTTTAGGAGGTCATCTTGGTGTTCACAAGACTGTTGATAAGATCATGAAACACTTCTTTTGGCCTGGGCTTCGGAAAGACGTTTCCAACTTTTGCAAAACTTGTCACACTTGTCAGGTAGTTGGAAAACACCAGTTAGACCCACCTGTAGCTCCATTGCAGCCTATCCCAGCATTTGGGGAGCCATTCTCTAGGGTCATTGTTGATTGCGTTGGTCCATTACCCAAGACTAGATCTGGAAATCAGTACTTGTTGACAATCATGTGTGCATCTACCAGATTCCCCGAAGCCATACCTCTACGTAACATCAAGGCAACTGCAATCTCGAAGGCTTTGATAAAGTTCTTCACGTTGTTTGGCCTTCCCAGGGAAATTAAGTCAGACCAGGGTAGCAATTTCACTTCAGGATTGTTTCAGCAGGTTGTGTATGAACTAGGTGCAAAGCAGATTCTTTCTAGTGCCTATCATCCAGAAAGTCAGGGTGCCTTAGAGCGGTTTCATTCCACTCTCAAGACAATGATGAGGACTTATTGTTATGACCATGAGAAAGACTGGGATGAAGGGGTTCATTTGCTGTTGTTTGCAGCTAGAGAAGCAGTGCAGGAGTCTACTGGATTCAGTCCATTTGAGCTAGTGTTTGGTCATGAAGTGAGAGGACCTTTGCTATTATTGAGTGAACAATGGCAAGAGAAAGAGCCGCATATCAGTCTGTTAGACTATGTTAGCAAGTTCAAGGAAAAATTGCGTGCAACTTGTGACCTTGCCAAAGAGAACTTGAAATCAAGTCAGGGAAAAATGAAAACTTGGTATGATCATAAGGCTAGAAGCCGTGAGTTTAAACTAGGAGACAAGGTCCTTGTGTTGTTTCCCTTGCAGTCCAATCCATTGCAGGCTAGATTTCATGGTCCTTATGAAATTCTGACAAAACTCAATGATCTCAATTACATTGTGAAGACTCCAGATAGGAGAAAACCTAAACAATTGTGTCATATTAACATGCTAAAGCCTTATCATGACAGAAATGCTAGGGTTGCAGCTGTCACTTCAGATTCTCCAATGGTCGAAACGTGTGAAGATGAGGGGGAGTTTATATAAATGCGAGTGCGAGTATATAAACCATTAAAGACGCACAGGTGAGGTATGTACTGCATTTGCGGCAAATTGAAGAATCGATTAATTTTTTATTATTGCTTTTCCAGTGAGGCACGAGAGGAAATAAAGAAAAGCGTGTGGTATTGTAATCCTGACGCACCACGTGCAGGCGCCAAACACTTCAGTAATAAACACTGAGCTGTTCTTGATGTGTACAGTGACACTTGACTTGTTCTTTTTAGTGTGGTCCCTTGCCTACATAAAGCCAACAAAAAAAAAAAAAAAAAAAAGGAAGTGCAGCTGCATCAAGAAAATGGAACGGCTTGTGTCACAGGCGAGAGAAAAAGAGCCTTTGGCATGTTACGGGCAGATCTCAGCCGCTGGGAGGCGGTGCGTCATTTGCACTGTCACCGTTCAACAATCAGTCAGCTGTCTGAGAATGGAACACAGGCTCCGTCACTGACCGACCCCACTTAGGGTAGTCACGAGTGATTGCGGCTCAAGAGCACCACATCTGGTTACAGCCTGTATGTGACAGATTCCGGACAGCAACCAAAACTGTTCATGAGATGAGGGGTCCGAGACGATTGATGGTGAGCGCAAGTATCGTTTGACGCCGTCTACAGTGCTCTCCATAATTATTGGCACCCCTGGTTAAGATGTGTTAAAAGCCTTAAAATAAATTCAATTATGGCAGAGGCATACTCACACTGAAAATTGTCAAAAATATAACCTTCAACTCATGTGAATTTTAACGAAAAATCCCTCACTAAGAAATAATTTCATAAAATCACCTGTTCAATTATTGGCCCCCCTAAAAATTCTTAGGAAATAAATGTAAATGGAGTATCTGTCATTTCTACAGTAGTTTACAAAGTTGAGTGTATCTAGGAACATTTAATTAGTAATCAATCACTTCCTGTTTCCCTGGGGTATAAATGTGAAAGAGGCCATTTTTCATATTCACTCTTCAACATGGGAGACAAATACACACCATTCAAGACAGATGTGTCGACCTTCACAAGTCAGGCAATGGCTACAAGAAAATAGCCACTTGCCTACACCTGCCCATATCTACAGTCAGAGGAATTAAGTTTAAAACTGGAACAGAGGTAAACAAGCCTGGACAAGGACGCAAGGTTATTTTGCCACCACGCACAGAGAGGAAGACGGTAAGAGAAATAAAAAGTTCTCCAAAGCTCACTGTTAAAGAATTGTAACAAATAGCATGTTGGGGTAACAGTCTTCAAAACAATCAGGCGCTATCTACATGCCAACAAGCTGTTTGGGAGGCATGCGCACAAAAAACCTTCTCACTCACAATCATAAATGCAAACATCTGGAGTTCGCTAAGCGGTACTGGGACTTCACCTGGGACCGTGTGCTTTGATCAGATGAGACCAAGATAGAACTTTTTTGCAACAAACAATCTAAGTGGGACTGGCGGAACACAAAAGATGACTATGCAGAAAAGCACCTCACGCCCACTGAAGTATGGGGGAGGATCAGTGATGCTGTGGGCCTGAACGCTTTGAAATACAAAGACATTTTAAATCAAAATATGATGGCCTCTGCCTGAAAGTGTAATGGTGCGATCAGGAACCAGTCGCGAGAACCAGGAAATGCAGTAGAGCTTGTTTCATGAATAAAGGGGAGGACCCCCGCAGGGCAGAAGGCAAAAGTACAGAGTCCACAATCCAAAAGTCAAAATCCAGTTGGGCAAAAATAGTATCAAAAACCAGGGCAGCAATCACAGTAATCATAGTCGGACAGAAATGGGTCTGGTACACAGGAATAGTACTATCAGAGAAGCAAACCAGAATCCACAGGACGTAATCCGAATCGTTACCAGGGCAGCAAACAGATCTCGTAGTCGGGCAGAAAAATGGTCAAAACACACAGATGCAACAGTAATCCAAAAACAGAGACAAAAATCAAAAGTCAGGCAATCCAGTCAGAAAGATAAACACTGAGAAATCGAGGCGAGAAACGTGGCACAAGAAAACTAGGGAGAACGATCTGACAAGAGTGTGAACCAAACAGACATCTTATATCCACATCCGGGGTAAACACATGACCAGGGAGAACAGGTGCAATCAATGGTAACAATGATCAGGGAGAGACACATGAGGAATAACCTAATTACATGAATTTGGCTGTAGCCAAAACGCAGACAGGGATCACAAGACAAACCTAAGTACAAAACAACAGCTCCGGTTAAGGAGTACTAAAGTGCCAAGATAAAAGAAAAGGAAAGCACAGAGTATAAGTGGAAAACCACAGAAACTTGCAGCAGAGATAATTAGGGATAAGCAAGGAGGCGGAGATTAGAATTGGGCGACAGCTGAGAGATCATTAGTCAATTAGTATGTGCAGCTATACAATCCCGAGTGCATGTTAGAAAGTTAGTAAAAATATACAAGATTAGTGTGGTTAGTAATTAGGAAAAACAATAAACTGTTAGTATGTGTTAGTAAGACAGTAAAAGAGAGGAAGGAAGAACACAAGATAATGAAAGAAGATTGAAACCCAGAAACCAATAAATCACCCGAATGAGTGGTACTCAAGACAAGGGACTGTGAGCAAAGATACACACATGACAAGACAGGGGAGACAAAGTGCAAAGCATGGAAATGAAAACATGGCATGGAAACTAAATGATCTAAGACATGAAAAATAATAACACAATGACATCCAAACTACCAAAACACAATACATAATCCTAAGAATGGTCAGACAGGCAGTGGTCACTTAAACACAAGAATCCTAAACATGGCTGAGCCAGGCACAGAACTTAAACATGACATGCAGAATGCACAGGTCACAACAGAAAGCTGAAGATGGGTCATCACTGGGTCTTTAAGCAAGATAATGACCTTAAACATGTGGCCAAATCTATGCAGAAATGGTTCACCAGGTACAGAATCAAGCTCCTCCCATGGCCATCTCAGTCCCCAGACCTCATCCCCACTGAAAACCTGTGGAGTGAGCTGAAGAGGAGAGTGCAGAGGAGAGGACCCAGGTCACTGGATGACTTAGAGAGATTGTGCAAAGAAGAATGGTCAAAGATCCCTCTTTCTGTATTCCCCCATCTTGTGAAACATTATAGGAGAAGATTAGGTGATGCTTTGTTGGGAAAAGGGGGTTGTACAAAGTATTAACATCAGGAGTGCTAATAATTGTGGCACACATGATTTGATGTAAAAGAATTATTTCTTAATGTGGGATTTTTTTCCCACTGAATAAATGCACTTGAATTAAAGGTTGGATTTTCCTCTTTTTTTCATTGTGGTCCTATATTTTTTAGAAAAAAAACTGAATTTATTAGAAGCTAAAGAATGCATCTTAACCAGGGGTGCCAATAATTATGGAGGGCGCTGTATGTGAGCAACACGTGAATGCACACGGGCCCGACAGAAAACCCAGTTTTGGCCCATTTACACATGGCTGCCCTTACCATGGTCAGTCAGCGACAGTGCAAATGACGCACCACCTCTCGGCGGGTGAGATCAGCCCGTAACAGGCCAAAGGCCCTTTTTCTCTCTCCTGTGTCACAAGCCTTTCCATTTTCTTGAGGCAGTTGCATTTTCCTTTTTTTTTTTTTTTTGTTGGCTTTATGTAGGCTATTGACCTCACCAAAAAGAACAAGTCAAGTGTCACTGTACACATCACGAACAGCTCAGTGTTTGTTCTTACTGAAGTGTTTGGCGCGTGGTGTGCGTCAGGATTACAATTCTACTGTTGTGATTCTGCCTGTTTGCCACGTCTCTGCCCTGCCCTGCCATGTCCATGATCTGTTTACCATGTTTATATTTGGATTTTTGCAATGTCTGACTATTCTCTGTAATGTGTATTGGGATTTGGTTACTTTGATTTATTCATGTATTGTCTTAGTTTAGTTTTTCCATGTTTTACTTTTTACCATAGTTTTTACCGGTCAATGTTTTGTGTTCTCCCATGCATTGCACTTTGTCTCCCCTGTCTGGTCTCTTGTCTTGTCATTGCTCACAGGCCCGGTATTGCGTGCCACTCTTCGGGTGATTTAATGGTATCTAGATTTCAACCTTCCTTCCAATCTCGTTTGCTTTCTTCATCTTGCTTTTCTATTTTACTAACCCATACTAACAGTTTGTTATTTTTGCTAGAGTTACTAACACAAACTAACATTGTGTATAATTCTAACTTAGTAACGAGCACTAAGGGATTGTATAGCTGCACTTACTAATTGATTAACAAGCTCTCAGCACTCGCCCTGTTCTAGTCTCCGTCCCTTGTCTTTCCCTAATCTTCTCTGCTGCGTTTTCTATGGATTCTCCACAATTGCTCGCGCTGTCCTTTCTCTCATTATCTACGCACATTAGAACTCCTTGACTGGAGCCGTATGTTTGTCTATAGGATTGTCCCGTGATCCCTGTCCGCGTTTCGGCTTTTGCTTATTTCATGTGATTAGGTTCTCCCTCTTGTTCCACCCTCTGTAATTAGTCTCATTTCCAGCACCTGTGTTCTGTGTAGCATGTGATTCCCCTGGAGTGTATATGAGGAGTCTTTTCACAGCACTTTCTTGTCAGATTTTTTCTCTCAGTTTGCTTGTGCCACGGTCATTCCGCCTTGTTCTCTAAGTGACTCTCTTCTGACTGGACCGTTTGACTCTGATTTTTGGTTTTTTGATTTTGGATTTATTGTTGCATCTGTGTTTTTTGACCCTTTTCTGCCCGACCACGAGATCTATGATTGCTGCCCTGGTTACGGTTTGGATTACGCCCATTGGATTTTGGCTCGGCTTCTCTGATATACCTGTGCATGTGCACCAAACCCATTTTTGTCTGACCACGAGTACTGTGATTGCTGCCCTGATTTTTATGCCCCCGCCCTCCAAAGAGGAAAGGATTGATGCCATTTCTTAATGGTGTATTGGGAGTGGCTAAAGGGAGGTTCCTTTCGAAAACCAGAGTCGTGCGATATCTAATTGCCGCCACAGCGGCCATCTCAATATGCCCTTGATCAACATAAAGGCGGGGGCATATGCCACCCTCTGCGTTGCTGTTGTCTCTTTTCACCCAACTGGATTGTGATTTTTGGAGTGTGGATTTTGTACCTTTGCCTTCTGCCCTGCAGGGGTTTCCCCCCCTTATTAACCCCTTTCTGCAGATGTAGATGCCCGCGTCTATAGACCTGCACATTGGAAGTACGCTGTTACTGTACTCGATCACTAGATAGCACCCCCGGATCAGTTATTGAATGTTCACAAGCAAGCAGACCTCGAACGCGGTTCTGAATACGGTGAAGTTCACTCCACTCCCTGTTTTTCGAGAGCTGCATGAATTAAACTCCTCAGCTAAGCCTGATGTGCAAACTGGTCAGTATCGTTGCCCATAGTATCGATCCAGCAGTTTGAAAAAACGATATCTTGACACAGAAAAAATCGTTATCCTTTGTAGCAACCAGTTTAGCCACAGTGAGCTAACAGTATTCCATTTAGTAGTTCATAAAAATCAGTTTTCTGAGGCAAAAAAATCGACATGGTATTAATTCTCTCACATTCTATTGCCTATTACAGTTGTCCCATACAAAAAAATTGTAGTTCCCTACCGTGGATTTACGCGTAGATTCCTTCATTGCCAAATCCAGCGCTTCCTTATATCCACCCGAGTACTGGCGTTGATAGCCAATCACTCAACCATACACTCAAGCTCTTCTGCGTAATTGTAGAGTTACACTTCATGGCCTCCTGAAGTTTCCCTGATAACAATGTATTGAATGGCTCGTTTCTTATCCAATTCCCGAGTGTTTAAACATTTTAGAGTAAGTGAAACACATTGATTGGACAAACACAGAGCATACAAACCAATGCGTATCAGCATGCGCTGTTGTATCCTGTCTACGTTATGCACATTACGCGGCTAAAATAGACGGGATTTATAGAAAATCGGTTCGCAAAACTGGCCTTGAAGTGTTCAGTTACATTACAGGATTTAAATGAGAACGATATGCTCTATTGGAATTATTTCGAATGAAACAGGACCGGAGGGTTCTTGTTACTGGATACATCGCTCTCTATTTTATACAGTCAATGTCTCTGGAGGAGGGATTCACGAAAAAGGTCAGGCTGCTATTTTTGTTTGTTTTTTTTTCTGTTTCGGAATGTATATGTACTCAACTAAGTCGAATGTCGAGGTTTTTTTCCTGTTTAAAACGCGAACTGCCCGTGCATTTTGGTGTGGACCCCCGGTACGTTCATTGCACGTTTCTTTTGAATCGGGAGACGCAATGGATTTGATATTCCCTGAAAGTGGAGTGTCTGTTCAGTTAAAATAAGGTATATTTCAGAATTCAGATATTACTGTGTTCGTGAGGTGTACTTGCTCCTTATAAGTGTTGAAATGGGTTCGTGAGCTTCGAAGAGGGGACTGGTAGCTTTCATTACAGGGTGAATGTTCTGACCGTTTAATTAGCAGTTTATTTAATGCGTGTTTGTGCTGGCTTTGAAGAAAAATGGCCAAAACTCTAGACTTTATTATGGAGAAAAGGCACGTTCATATTTGGAGAGGTTACTGGTGACCATTGGTATTCAACTGCACTGATATTGATAAATTCATACTAAACTCAACCAGAAAATCATTCGTTCATATTAAATTTCATGCCTTAAAGCTTTAATTGTGTTAAATACATGATTTTTTTAATGATTTGACAGCAAATCATTTTGAGACTTTGGGGAGACACTTGGGTAGCTGTATAATTTGGCTAATAGCATGTAGGTAATTTAGAATGTAATTTTGAAGATTAATTCTACTTGTGCTCAAGGAGTTTATGATACCATAAATGTATAGTTTTAAGCCCCAGCAGTTTTTCAATCGTCAGAATTATTTTTTTTGCAATTTCAATGGTGAATTCTCATGAAGATTTTTTATGTTTGCTGCTCATTTTCTCTACCAAAATCATGAAAATAAACTGAAATACAATGTAATTCTAAATGCTGTAAGTGTCTTTCCTGAATTGAGCCACATTTTTCCTCTTTGTGAAGCTTAAATCTTGAATTATACAGCATTAAAGTGGGTAACCCATAAATAGCCAAATTTGGCTTCTGCACAAAGGGGTTAATAAAATTGGATCCACTGCATTACTTGGTTCTTGCGACTGGTTCCTGATCGCACCATCACAACTACGCCCTTTAATTTCCTCTCGTGCCTCACTGGAAAAGCATTAAAAATCAATCGATTCTTCAATTGCCGCAAATACAGTACATACCTCACCCGTGCGTTTTTAATGGAGCTACTGTGTAAATATAATATGTCCATGTGAAATAAATGAAGGCTCCATTTTGCAGCCTTTTTCCTTGGTCACCATGAGCAGGAACTGCGCTGTAACTGGAAAAAGACCAAAACATTTCTGGGATATTTAGTGTTGCCAACAGTATTATGTTTTTATACACTTTCATTATGTCATTGAAAATGTACTGACTGGCGCCAGATTACAGGAAAACATCTGAATAACTGTTTGGAGTAACAACAAATGCAGAGGCTTCCATTCATTTCTCAGACATGTTTTGGATCCACTCATCCCCTTAAAGGTAGAAGGTTCATAGCAAACCTGTGTGATCATCTCTATATCCTGTGGTGATGCGTTCGTACCATGATGGGAGTGATCTCTTCCAGGATGATAATGGCCCAGTTCCCACAGAGCATAAGGGGCCACTGAGAGGTTTTAATAACCCTAAACATATGCCGTCACCTTCACAGTCACCAGATCCCAAACCGCCTGATCTCATATGGGAGATTTTGGAACAATGTGTTAGACAGAGCTCTCCAGCACCATCATCAAATCACCTAATGAGGGAATATCTCATGGAAGAAAGGTACTCCATCCCTCCAGTAAAGGTTTACACCTGTTCATTCTACACACAAGGCCTGGCTGGCTTGACTGCCTGATTGGCAGCTTTTAGAGGTCGTACCCCTTACTAAGACTCTGTGTGTATTGTACATTAATATGTCCCTCGTCTGTGGATTATTCAGTGTAGTTTTCTGGCCACAGTGTCTTACATGAGAAGACGGGGGAAAACAAACCAGTTGCTGCCCTCTCACAGACTCCTGCTGAGGCCAATTTTTCACTGCCTTGTCAGTCTGCTTCAAGGAGTTCGCACTGGTGTGGTCTGAATGTTGTACCAAAGATACTAGACTCCCCAATAACTTTTCTGTGATGCCATCTACAGTATCCTTAGTCTTATTTTTTCTGAAGTGCTCTTTCTAAAAAGCATCAGTTGCACTTCATATCCCCCTGTGGTGGGAGCATGTAATTACAGCTTGTTTAAAATGCAACATACAGTGCTGTCATGTACAGACACGAAGCACAGGCATCTCATGCTCCTGGGAGGATCACAATTAAATTCTTCTCATTGAAATTTGGCCACAATGAAACTGTAATTAGCATAAATTTTAAATGATACTTTTAATATCGTGGCATCAACAGCAAAACTTTGCTTTTCAGCATCCCTCCATCAAGGAAGATGAAGGAGTCACATATCCTCTGGTGCAGCATGCTGGAATTTTCCAGAAGCAACAATGGAAGTGAAGTTTCTGGAAAACATCTTCCTGAATCAGGAGTTTGGGAGAGAGCAGGGGAGCCCTGGCAGAGAGTGGAAGATCATCCCTCCCTCCCTCTGTCTGTATCAGTGCAGATCACATCTGGGTTAAACTCCATTTAAACAGATAAACAAATGCATCTCTCATGGCTGAATTACAACACTTCTCTACATTCTCTCCAACTCCGCAGCACAAATTTCATCACAGCTACAGAACTCAGTAAATCTCTCCAAATACTCTCTCTAACCTCTGAATGGTCAGGAGGCTTCAGCTCAGAGATTATTTACAGTGATTTCGAGTCAATCTTCAATATTTATTCATCAAAATTAAGGTGAAAAAGATCAACATGAAAAATCTTTTAGGTGAAAAACATCCTACATTATGATGTCCACCTCATAAGAACTCTAACGTGTGCAAGAATTTGTTTTCGGACATTTCTGTTTTAGGTTCAACACTTAAGAGGCCATCTCTGAACCAGTGAATTAAAACTGGATTCACATTCTCATGGTTTTAGTCAAGCAGAGTATTTTCTCCCTGTGTTTATTGTCCCCCTCCTGAATGTATTCATTTAAAAGCCATGAAAAGTATTTTAACTCATCACTGTCAACATTTTATCATTTTAAGGGCAGGTTTTTAAATAAATAATAAACATGTAATCTCCAGAGAGAGTTTGGACAAATGACATTTAAGAATATGAGTGTAATTAATGCAAAAATAGCTCCTTCTTTATGAGCAGAACCTCTCAGTGTTTCAGATCAGTGGCTCCCCCCTCAGCACCTGCAGTAGGTCCCAGCTGCAGCAGTGCAGTCTCTGTGCAGTCTGACTGAGGGAGGTTTTTGTACGGCTCTCTAACACTGTGTGAACACCCAGCTACTACTGATGACATGGAAACTCTGACAGTAATAATCTCCTGCATCTTCAGCCTGAACTCCAGTGATTTTCAGTGTAAACTGAGTCTCAGATCCACTCCCACTGAAACGATCAGGAATCCCAGACTCGCGAGTTGTGGCTAAATAAATCAGAAGTTTTGGAGCCTGACCAGGTTTCTGCTGGTACCAGTACAGATGGTTGTTGTCATAAACACTCTGACTGACTGTACAGCTGATAGTGACAGTGTCTCCCTGCTGAACAGCCTGAGCTGCTGGAGACTGAGTCACAACTATATCTGCCATTGATCCTGAAAAAGAAAAAACTGAAATAAATGTAAACTCATCTGAATATAATGAAACAGTTTTCAATAATTATGGAACATTCTGAAAAAAAAAGATCAGCACAGCACTGAAAACATTAATGAAGGAAAAAACAGCAAAGAAAATGTAAAACAGGACAAATCTCTTAAGTTCAAATGGATCCATCTTTCTCACCCTGTACAAGGAGTCCCAGCATCACCAGCAGTAGAAAGTGTGACATCATCATAATGCTGCCTGTGTCAGTGTCTGTGAAAGGACTGGACAGTCACTGATCAGTACTGGGGGTCTTAAAGTGTGTGGAGCAGTGAGGCAGGACAGGTATGCAAAGCCCCTTCCTCTATACAAATCCTGTCACACACAGTTAGAGGAGCTCTGATGTGTGAACAGCAGTGGCTCTATAGAGGGCTAATAATCAAAGAAGTTTGTTATCAGTGGTTGAATTGTAAACAGATATTCCTCTCCAGATCTGCACAGTGTAGTTGAGATAAGAGTGTGGAGAAACGGAGTTAAATCTGATCTTTGTGTTCTAGTCATTGATACATATTTTGGAAATGAGATATATTTTTCACCAAAATAAAGTTACAATGGAACTCTTTTCAGTAAAGAACAGAGCACATCTTCACTACATATTATATATATAGCGCTGAAGCATATTAAGGGTAACACTGGATTTGGTGTTTTCACTTGGTCTAAATGTCATGAATGTTTGCACTGAGGATGTGCCTGTTACCAACTACAAATGTAATTTATTCAACCTGTCATTCGATGCTGATTTTACACCAGGGAAGCCTGCGAAAAGTTCACGCATTTTAAATTGTCAGTCAGGGCATTGTGTCAGTCAGGGCCTTGCGACTAACCAGTATTGACCTTTTTTTTGTTGAGCCCAGTCTGGAGCCAGGTTTGGGCATGTCCTGGGCATGTCTGAGAGGGAAAGTCCCAGAGAAGAAAAAAAAAGTCTAAATGGGGGAGGGGGCTGCAAAGGATTATATAAGGAGAGAAATTGAGAGAGTAAAGTAGTAGGAGAAATTGCAAGGAAAATGATACATTTGACCAGACCTGTCACTCTTTCTCCAGACCTTTGAAACTTTTTGTGGATTTTTGCCTGTGTTGGAGCATTTTCCTCACCTGGAAAATCACCAAGCAACCCCATCTCAAGGGACTGTAAATATTTTTTTTCTTGTATATTATCAATCTTGGTCAGTAGTATAAATTGACGGTTAGTGTTGGTCTTTGTTTAATTAAATCTGTTTGAATTTTAAAATTTTGTCTGTCATCCCTTACTGTCGTAAATGTCGTAGCAAATTGGGGCCATAACAAATTTGGGGCTCAAGTCCGGGATAGACCATTGTGTGAGTCATTTATTGAAAATCTAACATTTCAAAATTTTAAATTGTTTTTTGAATTTTCCGATATGTATATTTATATTGAGAGATCAACAGTAATGGATGATTTCTTGGCATCACCAACCATAGAGGTTTTGAAGTCTTTCAAAAAGACAGAACTGTTAGAAATTTGCAGACATTTAGAGCTGACAGAGGTAAAACCAGCCATGCGAAAAGCAAGACTGGCTTGAGAGATTGTTGAATATTACATTGATGAAAATGTGTTTGCACCAGGAGATCTGGAACAGTTTCCAGTGGAAAATCCAAATGTAGAAATGGAGCTTAAATTAAAAATGCTAGAGATTGAAAGGGAGGAAAAGGAAAGGCAGTTTGAGTTGGAAAAATTAGCAAGAAAAGAAAAACAAAGAGAATTTGAGTTAGAAAAATAAGCAAGAGAAGAGAGATTTCGATTTACAGAAATTGGATAGAGAAGAAAGGCTCCAAATGGAGCTACTGAAAATAAAAATAGAGGCTGAAAATAAATTTCGTGCTAGCCAGGAGGTAAGGCTGGTGCCTCCATTCTTGGAGAAGGAAGTAGATAAGTATTTCCAGTGCTTTGAAAAGGTAGTTAAAAGTTGCCAGTGGCCAAAGGAACAAAGAAACTGTCCTCAAGGGTAAAGCTCAACAAGCCAATTCAGCTTTGTCTGCAAATGATTCCTCTGATTATGAGGTTGTCAAAAAGGTTATTTTGAGAGCTTATGAGTTGGTTCCAGAGGCTTACCAACAGAAATTCAGAGGTCTGAAGAAATCTGACAATCAGACTTATGTGGAATTTGCTAACGAGAAGAAGGTTTGCTTTGAGCGCTGGTGTACTTCTATGGAGGTCAAGGATGATTTCAACTCACTAAAAGAGATGGTGTTAGTTGAAGAATTCAAGAACTGTGTTGACGATGATATTAAGACCTACCTTAATGAGAAGCAAGCACTGAATTTGCAATCAGCTGCCCAATTTGCAGACGAATATGTTCTCACATATAAGTCTAAATTTCAGTCTAGCAGTAACAATAGATGGTCCCAATTTCGGAAAAAAGGTAACAGTGATACCCAAGATTCCTCACCCAAGGACAAAGACAAATCTGGTGATAATGCTCAGAAATCCAGTCCAAAGGATACCAAACCAAATGCCTTTGTGAAAACAAAGTTAGAAACCCCTCTAGTAGATGACTGATCTGCTAAATTGCCTGCTCTTTGTGGGGCTAATAAGCCTGATACTGCTGACTTTGTGAGGGAGGAACTTCTTCCATTTGTGTCAGAGGGATTTGTGGCTCTGAATGAGCATACTACTCCTGTCCCCATATATATCCTAAGGGATACTGGAGCTTCTCAGTCACTTTTGTTGATGGACTCCTTGGAGTTACGTGATGAGACCGCCTCTGGGGATTTCATACTTGTACAAGGTATTGAATGGAGGACTGTATCTGTACCCCTGCGCTCTGTATTCTTGAAGTCAGATTTAGTTACAGGACAGGTAAAGGTGGGACTTATGTCAAGTCTACCTATCAAGGGTGTTTCTCCGTTGCCAGGCAATGACCTGGCTGGGGGCAAAGTAGTTCCCCCTGTTCATCTTACTTCACAGCCGAGCACTGAAGATAGTAATGAAGACTCATCCCTGTATCCTTCCTGTGCAGTGACCCGTGCTATGGTCAAGAAGCCTAAAGAAGAAGATGTTGTTGTGCCACCCAGCACATTGAATAGTCAGGACTCAGGTGGTTTGCCTCATGACTCTGATTGGCCTACTATGGTTTCTCCGTTTGAGGACTTATCAGATACTTTTTTCAGTTCTCTATTCAGCCAGCCGGATGGGTCTGGTGATTCTGATGTGTCTGGAGACTTGTCTCTGTCCAGAAAGCGGTTGATTGAGGAGCAAACTAATGATCCTGAAATTTGTGTACTAAAGAGGAGAGCCCTTCCTGAAAAAGAAATAGATGCAGTTCCAGTTGGGTATTATCTCAAGGATGGTGTGTTGATGCGGAAGTGGCGCCCTCCTGATATCCCTGCCAATGCAGATTGGGCAGTGGTCAGGCAAATTGTTGTTCCGAAGGTCTATAGGAATGAGATCTTAACAATGGCTCATAGTTTACCTTTAGGAGGTCATCTTGGTGTTCACAAGACTGTTGATAAGATCATGAAACACTTCTTTTGGCCTGGGCTTCGGAAAGACGTTTCCAACTTTTGCAAAACTTGTCACACTTGTCAGGTAGTTGGAAAACACCAGTTAGACCC
>JARABX010000531.1:0-22001 GCA_029721435.1 Gymnothorax reevesii
GTCAGGGGGGCACGTGGGAAACACAGGAATAATGGGAAACATAGGAATATAGGAAACATATTATAGGATAGAACGCAATGGAATTCTGCTCAAGTAAACACATTTAAACAAATTTTACTTGTTTTTATTTTTAATAAAGTGTATCCAAATACAATAAACGTTCTCTGTTGTGTGCCACTTGTTTCAAAAACAATTCCATGGTATTAGAATTTTGTAACTTCTATTACACACAGATATCCATGGTACATATTTTATAACAAAAGTAAACAGCTGTTTCACATTGCAGTGTGCGAGTCTATAAATGCAGTAGTGTCAATATCCCAGACCATTGTGGTCAAATTCCCCATGCCAGCCCAAGCAATTTAGATGAGAGAGAATAATGGCAACGGCATACACCGTGCTTCATCTTAAAATTTCAACGACGTTCGTATGATCGCTACATTCTCAACATTTTCAGACTCCTTAAACTTCAGTGTTTATTTAACCACATTATCTTGGAGAAATTGATTGTGATTTCAGTCTTTAATCAAACATGAAAGACTACATCAAGATAATTGGAAAGTTTTGATTTAGGGAAAGTAGACACCAAGCATGTCAATACAGCTTCATGGGAAAGTTTCTTTGTATTGCCAAAAATTTGCGGTTGCTTTTGCGACTTGCCACATTTGAGTTGACTGCAGCGCAATGCCGACCAGCGTTAATTTGCGAGTAGCGTTTTACTTTGAAGGGACGCTTCTACAATGTTTCAAAATACAGTATGGAACTGAGTTTATACATACCATGCAGTGAGATGTGGTGATTATGGACCACTCTATAATTCCATGCATCGCATGCATTCCTATGCCAAAACGCAGCGCTCCTCTGTTGTGTCCCGCAGTGTAATGGGGATGATAGATTGCGCTGATCTCATTTATCATCGTTTTCCGAAAACCATCTTTGTTGAAGGGAATGGTTGAATCAATAAGGAAAGATGAATAGCTGGAACTGTAGGGGTTTTATGACCGCAATACTCCTTTCCAATGGTTTTATTTATCAAGGCATTAGCGTTGGCCAGATCAGGTCAAGACTGACAGTATAAGACTCTGTTTATCACAAACACAAATTGCGCAATTTAATAGAAATCAAATGTAATTTCCACAAGCGCCTGGATAGTAATTCCCAATATATGTAACCACTGAGCTGCCGCGATCACCCTGCTAACTTACACAGCGGTCAAGCCATTACTCTCGCGTTTGAACTAGCAATGGTTTGCTTTGATTACTTCCACATCATTAGCTTGTCGGGCAGTGGGAGACGTACTAACGATAGTCAGCTATGTGAGAGAAAAATCTGGAACCAATGCCGAATTCCGGTATTCCTCGCCGAGGTTATGTTAGATTGATATTCAGACATTCGGCGCTGCATTCCGCCCAGTGACGGTTTTTTCAGCCGGAACAAAAGGAGGCCAAAACCTCGCCCTTCAAAGCTTAATGACTTTAAACTGCGAAAGGTTTCTTTTCTTGATCAGCAGTTGCTCACACGAATTGGTGGAAGGACAGTCAAATTTATTTTTGATAGAATTGTTTTAGCCTACATTGCACCACAAAATTATCAGGTTTTCTTTCACACAGAAATTACATCGTAAATTTCCATAGGCCCTACATCTTTATCAATTCCGCGTTTAAGTATGAAATGGCATATATTCGCAAATTGATTAGTGAGGCTCATCAAGCAATAAGCTGCGCGACATCGCATTTTTTACAGACTCGGGTTTCCGTCTGGCATCTCATGGATGAAAAATCCCCTATCAGCTGTATTATCACACTTCCCTGCCATGCATCTTGCTCCCCATCGGCGGCGAACAGAAGAAGACTGCTTTCTGTTTTTCTTCGCAGGTGGTCGATCACCGGTGAAATCCTTTGCATGTGTTGTCAAATGCAAGTTACAAATAGGTATTGATCGATGAAGTGAAAAATGAAAGGAATAAACCAAAATTTAAAGCGCAAAACGTCTCGAGAATCACGGACTATTCTATTTTTCGAAGCGAGAACACAAAGAGATCGATGCCAGCTCGATCTAGAATCGCTTAAAGAAAGAACAAGTCGTTAGGCGAGTAATTCGGGTCGATCAGTCTTTCGAAATAAACTCCTGTTGTTTTTTTTTCCAAATGATTCTTGAAACGTTTTATTTTTTTATTCCTACTTTCGTATGTTTTCGCTGCACGAAAGAAAAAATGAATAATTTGATCTCTAAATACAGAAAATCGTAGCGTAAAACATGCCGACCATCATGCAATAGCTCTAGCGGCGATCGTCAATGGTCCGATTTGTGGGAAATCTGCCGTAACCAGGGAAATTCAAGTTTCAAGCTTCAAATTCAAGCTATCAAACCAAAACAAAAACCATTTCGCAAATGATTTGTGGATGTTTTTGCGTAATATCCTCGTTATTAATCATATTATTTACTGATGAAATTCATCTTTCTTTATTAGAGACACCTCCAGCTAAAGTTAATATTTTGACACTATCCAACGTATCGGAGAAAGTGTAGAATTTGGCTCACTAATGTAGTATCGGAGTTGCAGTTTCGATGAATGGTTGTATGTTGGGTGGAGATACAGAGGGTGAGGATCGCGAAGAAATGTTCATTTTTCTTCATGTAAATTCGTTTTTACGAGTGGTTAAGCATAATTATCAAAATGTATATATCCCTGGAACTACACATTGTGCAAATTATTATCTGGTAGTTCCATTTAGAGTGAAAATCTGACGGAATATGACATTAAAATATTCTTCGTGGTGCGAAAAGTATACAAAATTTATGTGTGTAGCAACTTCCGGGTTAGAATCCGTCCATGATGTGACGTCATAGATTGGAGCCTGTCTTTTCGCCGTAACGGCCAATTTATGTAGATGGAGGGCCTGAGATAAGGAGCTATTTTACTCAATTCTGTCATATGAAAATGATGTACAATATACATAATCGTACAATACAATGTATAATGTGCGTTATTGCTTTCTGTAGGGTATCTTAAGTTCTTATTACCTACAATACCTGCTGCATCCAATACACATTACAATTACCTCATTGCGTTTAGAGTCTTGATAGACTTGGGAATAAAAGAGTGTTTGTCGCGGTTCAGCCTGCTTTGAGGAACTCTAAATCTCCTATCAGAGGGTAGCAGCTGGAACTCCGAATGGAGAAAGTGTGTTGGGTCAAACACTGTTTTCTTCGCCTGTGTGATAATCAACTGCTCATAAATAGGTTGGAGGGGTAGGTTGTTTTTAACACCCATGATTTTCATTGCACGTAATGCCAGATGACCAATCCGTGCCTTCATCTGTACAGGCTGAAATTCCACATCTGATTATACTTTCAAACACAGCGTGATAAAACAACAGCATGGCCCTCCAGCTAAGTGCATTATCAATGTGTACTCCCAGATATTTATAAGTGCAGACCTGAGTGATGGTTCATTCTGAATAATCTCTGGCCTCAAATCATCTCCTGCTTTGAGGTGGAACACCATCTCCTCGTTTTCTTCACATTTAACACAAGGTGGTTTGAGTCACACCAGTGGACAAATTCCTCGATTTCAGAGTGATATGCAGCTGGGCTACTTACTCTATGAAGTAAGCCAAGAATAGCGGTGTCGTCTGAGAATTTGATGATGTAATTATCAGGGTGGATGTTGTGTCGTGTTCAGTCGTTTGTATACAATGTGAAGAGCATAGGAGAGCTGACACAGCCCTGGGAGGCATCTGTGCTGATTGACCGAGACGTAGAAAGGCCATTAATAACTCTGACATGCTGTGTCCGATTTGTTAGAAAAGATAAAAACCAGTTCAAATTTGAGGCAGCATTATTCTGCAAAATTACCTCTGGTCGGGGACGGACATTAACTTTCAGCAGTGTCACAGTGATAAATACAGCGCAAGGAGCTGTCTGTTTGTAGCCACATTGTGCTAATTTATATGATGTTGAAGATATTATATGATTATAACCCTCTGCCCTTTTCTTTCCTAAAATGTGGAGGTGGAAGAATACAAATAGATCAAGCCTCTCCTAGCAGTGCTGAACTAATGTACTCAGATAGCCAATCACACAGCAGGACGTCAGGCTTGGCTTTGACTATATATATTTTACTGCCACTCAACGTACCCATCTGAATTAATTGTCTCAATGAAGCCCGTTTTCTGCACAGTTTTTTACTTTTACTGTTTGTTTAGCTAGAAATGTAGAGAATCAAAGGACCAGTTTGTCAGCTTTTGTGGTACTGTAATGGCCGGTGGAATTAGGAGGCCAAGCGCAACGACAAGAGAAAAAGTGAGCAACACAGACACAGCACAAACACAGAGAATAATATAGTCCAAACGAAAGTGCTCGCGCTTCCAAAGGACGTATAATAGTCTGAACCATGGAAGCAAAGCGAGATAGAAAAAGGGAGAACAAACTCCAATAATCAGAAGATCAGAAGATAAGTCATACAAAACCTGACAACAGATATCTTCGGCTATAGTGCGAAGCTAAAGACAGACACTAGTGTAGGAGGCATGCAGGACGTCCTGCTTATATAGAGTCCAGGAAGGTGCTAGCCCAGCTCAATCAGCCAGCTGGGTGAAGAAGCCGATGGCCAAGGAATTCGATATCGTCCCGGGACAAGAGCCGCAAAGAAGTCCAAACCACATGTACACCTCACAGACCATTGCAGGTGCCTCATGGTGAATTGAAGACCACAATGGAAAAATGATCAGTCACATTTTCATGTTGCGGAGAAATTATAAATTCAAAATTAAACCGATCTAAGAAACTAAGAACTGAAAAATATGCTAAAAAAATCATTACTTACAATATTGTTTGTATATTATTATAAATGATATAATAATACACAATATATAAAATATACATATCCAAATATGCAAGATTTGGACTCGGATAGTTTTTTCTCTGAGGTCTTCAATTGATCACCCCTCCCTTCACCCTCCCCTTCCAAGCATAGGGGAGAACCTACAGTGGCCATAAAACTCAAGGAAACACTAAAGGCCCTCTCTGGAGCCAGTGTGTGCTTGGTCCATTCTGGATTACTGTAGAAACAGACACGTGCAATATGGCCAGCTTACAGGAAAAGGTAATGGAGACCAATTTTAAAGAAAGCATGCAGATGATTGTTGTATTCTTTTTCTGCCAATATATTTGCCAATATGTCCCGGTAATTTTTGAATCATTGAGTGTAACACAATTAGAGAGCCTCAGAAAGTTTATAACTCTTGAGTTATACGTTCTTCTCCCTGGTAGGAAATCGCTTTTGAGCTGACACTGTTCAAGAATGCAGGTTATGCTAGGTGGGGGCATCTGGCAAATGCCTAATACCTATGGACCTCACTGTGCTGTATCGTGCTCATTGATACAGCCTCTCCTTTTGAGTCAGGCAGGGGCGGTTCCAGGATTTTTTAAGTCGGGTGGCACAGGGGGGACCAATAATCAGTCAGGGGGGGCACGTGGGAAACACAGGAATAATGGGAAACATAGGAATATAGGAAACATATTATAGGATAGAACGCAATGGAATTCTGCTCAAGTAAACACATTTAAACAAATTTTACTTGTTTTTATTTTTAATAAAGTGTATCCAAATACAATAAACGTTCTCTGTTGTGTGCCACTTGTTTCAAAAACAATTCCATGGTATTAGAATTTTGTAACTTCTATTACACACAGATATCCATGGTACATATTTTATAACAAAAGTAAACAGCTGTTTCACATTGCAGTGTGCGAGTCTATAAATGCAGTAGTGTCAATATCCCAGACCATTGTGGTCAAATTCCCCATGCCAGCCCAAGCAATTTAGATGAGAGAGAAATAATGGCAACGGCATACACCGTGCTTCATCTTAAAATTTCAACGACGTTCGTATGATCGCTACATTCTCAACATTTTCAGACTCCTTAAACTTCAGTGTTTATTTAACCACATTATCTTGGAGAAATTGATTGTGATTTCAGTCTTTAATCAAACATGAAAGACTACATCAAGATAATTGGAAAGTTTTGATTTAGGGAAAGTAGACACCAAGCATGTCAATACAGCTTCATGGGAAAGTTTCTTTGTATTGCCAAAAATTTGCGGTTGCTTTTGCGACTTGCCACATTTGAGTTGACTGCAGCGCAATGCCGACCAGCGTTAATTTGCGAGTAGCGTTTTACTTTGAAGGGACGCTTCTACAATGTTTCAAAATACAGTATGGAACTGAGTTTATACATACCATGCAGTGAGATGTGGTGATTATGGACCACTCTATAATTCCATGCATCGCATGCATTCCTATGCCAAAACGCAGCGCTCCTCTGTTGTGTCCCGCAGTGTAATGGGGATGATAGATTGCGCTGATCTCATTTATCATCGTTTTCCGAAAACCATCTTTGTTGAAGGGAATGGTTGAATCAATAAGGAAAGATGAATAGCTGGAACTGTAGGGGTTTTATGACCGCAATACTCCTTTCCAATGGTTTTATTTATCAAGGCATTAGCGTTGGCCAGATCAGGTCAAGACTGACAGTATAAGACTCTGTTTATCACAAACACAAATTGCGCAATTTAATAGAAATCAAATGTAATTTCCACAAGCGCCTGGATAGTAATTCCCAATATATGTAACCACTGAGCTGCCGCGATCACCCTGCTAACTTACACAGCGGTCAAGCCATTACTCTCGCGTTTGAACTAGCAATGGTTTGCTTTGATTACTTCCACATCATTAGCTTGTCGGGCAGTGGGAGACGTACTAACGATAGTCAGCTATGTGAGAGAAAAATCTGGAACCAATGCCGAATTCCGGTATTCCTCGCCGAGGTTATGTTAGATTGATATTCAGACATTCGGCGCTGCATTCCGCCCAGTGACGGTTTTTTCAGCCGGAACAAAAGGAGGCCAAAACCTCGCCCTTCAAAGCTTAATGACTTTAAACTGCGAAAGGTTTCTTTTCTTGATCAGCAGTTGCTCACACGAATTGGTGGAAGGACAGTCAAATTTATTTTTGATAGAATTGTTTTAGCCTACATTGCACCACAAAATTATCAGGTTTTCTTTCACACAGAAATTACATCGTAAATTTCCATAGGCCCTACATCTTTATCAATTCCGCGTTTAAGTATGAAATGGCATATATTCGCAAATTGATTAGTGAGGCTCATCAAGCAATAAGCTGCGCGACATCGCATTTTTTACAGACTCGGGTTTCCGTCCTGGCATCTCATGGATGAAAAATCCCCTATCAGCTGTATTATCACACTTCCCTGCCATGCATCTTGCTCCCCATCGGCGGCGAACAGAAGAAGACTGCTTTCTGTTTTTCTTCGCAGGTGGTCGATCACCGGTGAAATCCTTTGCATGTGTTGTCAAATGCAAGTTACAAATAGGTATTGATCGATGAAGTGAAAAATGAAAGGAATAAACCAAAATTTAAAGCGCAAAACGTCTCGAGAATCACGGACTATTCTATTTTTCGAAGCGAGAACACAAAGAGATCGATGCCAGCTCGATCTAGAATCGCTTAAAGAAAGAACAAGTCGTTAGGCGAGTAATTCGGGTCGATCAGTCTTTCGAAATAAACTCCTGTTGTTTTTTTTCCAAATGATTCTTGAAACGTTTTATTTTTTTATTCCTACTTTCGTATGTTTTCGCTGCACGAAAGAAAAAATGAATAATTTGATCTCTAAATACAGAAAATCGTAGCGTAAAACATGCCGACCATCATGCAATAGCTCTAGCGGCGATCGTCAATGGTCCGATTTGTGGGAAATCTGCCGTAACCAGGGAAATTCAAGTTTCAAGCTTCAAATTCAAGCTATCAAACCAAAACAAAAACCATTTCGCAAATGATTTGTGGATGTTTTTGCGTAATATCCTCGTTATTAATCATATTATTTACTGATGAAATTCATCTTTCTTTATTAGAGACACCTCCAGCTAAAGTTAATATTTTGACACTATCCAACGTATCGGAGAAAGTGTAGAATTTGGCTCACTAATGTAGTATCGGAGTTGCAGTTTCGATGAATGGTTGTATGTTGGGTGGAGATACAGAGTGTGATGATCGCGAAGAAATGTTCATTTTTCTTCATGTAAATTCGTTTTTACGAGTGGTTAAGCATAATTATCAAAATGTATATATCCCTGGAACTACACATTGTGCAAATTATTATCTGGTAGTTCCATTTAGAGTGAAAATCTGACGGAATATGACATTAAAATATTCTTCGTGGTGCGAAAAGTATACAAAATTTATGTGTGTAGCAACTTCCGGGTTAGAATCCGTCCATGATGTGACGTCATAGATTGGAGCCTGTCTTTTCGCCGTAACGGCCAATTTATGTAGATGGAGGGCCTGAGATAAGGAGCTATTTTACTCAATTCTATCATATGAAAATGATGTACAATATACATAATCGTACAATACAATGTATAATGTGCGTTATTGCTTTCTGTAGGGTATCTTAAGTTCTTATTACCTACAATACCTGCTGCATCCAATACACATTACAATTACCTCATTGCGTTTAGAGTCTTGATAGACTTGGGAATAAAAGAGTGTTTGTCGCGGTTCAGCCTGCTTTGAGGAACTCTAAATCTCCTATCAGAGGGTAGCAGCTGGAACTCCGAATGGAGAAAGTGTGTTGGGTCAAACACTGTTTTCTTCGCCTGTGTGATAATCAACTGCTCATAAATAGGTTGGAGGGGTAGGTTGTTTTTAACACCCATGATTTTCATTGCACGTAATGCCAGATGACCAATCCGTGCCTTCATCTGTACAGGCTGAAATTCCACATCTGATTATACTTTCAAACACAGCGTGATAAAACAACAGCATGGCCCTCCAGCTAAGTGCATTATCAATGTGTACTCCCAGATATTTATAAGTGCAGACCTGAGTGATGGTTCATTCTGAATAATCTCTGGCCTCAAATCATCTCCTGCTTTGAGGTGGAACACCATCTCCTCGTTTTCTTCACATTTAACACAAGGTGGTTTGAGTCACACCAGTGGACAAATTCCTCGATTTCAGAGTGATATGCAGCTGGGCTACTTACTCTATGAAGTAAGCCAAGAATAGCGGTGTCGTCTGAGAATTTGATGATGTAATTATCAGGGTGGATGTTGTGTCGTGTTCAGTCGTTTGTATACAATGTGAAGAGCATAGGAGAGCTGACACAGCCCTGGGAGGCATCTGTGCTGATTGACCGAGACGTAGAAAGGCCATTAATAACTCTGACATGCTGTGTCCGATTTGTTAGAAAAGATAAAAACCAGTTCAAATTTGAGGCAGCATTATTCTGCAAAATTACCTCTGGTCGGGGACGGACATTAACTTTCAGCAGTGTCACAGTGATAAATACAGCGCAAGGAGCTGTCTGTTTGTAGCCACATTGTGCTAATTTATATGATGTTGAAGATATTATATGATTATAACCCTCTGCCCTTTTCTTTCCTAAAATGTGGAGGTGGAAGAATACAAATAGATCAAGCCTCTCCTAGCAGTGCTGAACTAATGTACTCAGATAGCCAATCACACAGCAGGACGTCAGGCTTGGCTTTGACTATATATATTTTACTGCCACTCAACGTACCCATCTGAATTAATTGTCTCAATGAAGCCCGTTTTCTGCACAGTTTTTTACTTTTACTGTTTGTTTAGCTAGAAATGTAGAGAATCAAAGGACCAGTTTGTCAGCTTTTGTGGTACTGTAATGGCCGGTGGAATTAGGAGGCCAAGCGCAACGACAAGAGAAAAAGTGAGCAACACAGACACAGCACAAACACAGAGAATAATATAGTCCAAACGAAAGTGCTCGCGCTTCCAAAGGACGTATAATAGTCTGAACCATGGAAGCAAAGCGAGATAGAAAAAGGGAGAACAAACTCCAATAATCAGAAGATCAGAAGATAAGTCATACAAAACCTGACAACAGATATCTTCGGCTATAGTGCGAAGCTAAAGACAGACACTAGTGTAGGAGGCATGCAGGACGTCCTGCTTATATAGAGTCCAGGAAGGTGCTAGCCCAGCTCAATCAGCCAGCTGGGTGAAGAAGCCGATGGCCAAGGAATTCGATATCGTCCCGGGACAAGAGCCGCAAAGAAGTCCAAACCACATGTACACCTCACAGACCATTGCAGGTGCCTCATGGTGAATTGAAGACCACAATGGAAAAATGATCAGTCACATTTTCATGTTGCGGAGAAATTATAAATTCAAAATTAAACCGATCTAAGAAACTAAGAACTGAAAAATATGCTAAAAAAATCATTACTTACAATATTGTTTGTATATTATTATAAATAATATAATAATACACAATATATAAAATATACATATCCAAAAATGCAAGATTTGGACTCGGATAGTTTTTTCTCTGAGGTCTTCAATTGATCACCCCTCCCTTCACCCTCCCCTTCCAAGCATAGGGGAGAACCTACAGTGGCCATAAAACTCAAGGAAACACTAAAGGCCCTCTCTGGAGCCAGTGTGTGCTTGGTCCATTCTGGATTACTGTAGAAACAGACACGTGCAATATGGCCAGCTTACAGGAAAAGGTAATGGAGACCAATTTTAAAGAAAGCATGCAGATGATTGTTGTATTCTTTTTCTGCCAATATATTTGCCAATATGTCCCGGTAATTTTTGAATCATTGAGTGTAACACAATTAGAGAGCCTCAGAAAGTTTATAACTCTTGAGTTATACGTTCTTCTCCCTGGTAGGAAATCGCTTTTGAGCTGACACTGTTCAAGAATGCAGGTTATGCTAGGTGGGGGCATCTGGCAAATGCCTAATACCTATGGACCTCACTGTGCTGTATCGTGCTCATTGATACAGCCTCTCCTTTTGAGTCAGGCAGGGGCGGTTCCAGGATTTTTTAAGTCGGGTGGCACAGGGGGGACCAATAATCAGTCAGGGGGGGCACGTGGGAAACACAGGAATAATGGGAAACATAGGAATATAGGAAACATATTATAGGATAGAACGCAATGGAATTCTGCTCAAGTAAACACATTTAAACAAATTTTACTTGTTTTTATTTTTAATAAAGTGTATCCAAATACAATAAACGTTCTCTGTTGTGTGCCACTTGTTTCAAAAACAATTCCATGGTATTAGAATTTTGTAACTTCTATTACACACAGATATCCATGGTACATATTTTATAACAAAAGTAAACAGCTGTTTCACATTGCAGTGTGCGAGTCTATAAATGCAGTAGTGTCAATATCCCAGACCATTGTGGTCAAATTCCCCATGCCAGCCCAAGCAATTTAGATGAGAGAGAAATAATGGCAACGGCATACACCGTGCTTCATCTTAAAATTTCAACGACGTTCGTATGATCGCTACATTCTCAACATTTTCAGACTCCTTAAACTTCAGTGTTTATTTAACCACATTATCTTGGAGAAATTGATTGTGATTTCAGTCTTTAATCAAACATGAAAGACTACATCAAGATAATTGGAAAGTTTTGATTTAGGGAAAGTAGACACCAAGCATGTCAATACAGCTTCATGGGAAAGTTTCTTTGTATTGCCAAAAATTTGCGGTTGCTTTTGCGACTTGCCACATTTGAGTTGACTGCAGCGCAATGCCGACCAGCGTTAATTTGCGAGTAGCGTTTTACTTTGAAGGGACGCTTCTACAATGTTTCAAAATACAGTATGGAACTGAGTTTATACATACCATGCAGTGAGATGTGGTGATTATGGACCACTCTATAATTCCATGCATCGCATGCATTCCTATGCCAAAACGCAGCGCTCCTCTGTTGTGTCCCGCAGTGTAATGGGGATGATAGATTGCGCTGATCTCATTTATCATCGTTTTCCGAAAACCATCTTTGTTGAAGGGAATGGTTGAATCAATAAGGAAAGATGAATAGCTGGAACTGTAGGGGTTTTATGACCGCAATACTCCTTTCCAATGGTTTTATTTATCAAGGCATTAGCGTTGGCCAGATCAGGTCAAGACTGACAGTATAAGACTCTGTTTATCACAAACACAAATTGCGCAATTTAATAGAAATCAAATGTAATTTCCACAAGCGCCTGGATAGTAATTCCCAATATATGTAACCACTGAGCTGCCGCGATCACCCTGCTAACTTACACAGCGGTCAAGCCATTACTCTCGCGTTTGAACTAGCAATGGTTTGCTTTGATTACTTCCACATCATTAGCTTGTCGGGCAGTGGGAGACGTACTAACGATAGTCAGCTATGTGAGAGAAAAATCTGGAACCAATGCCGAATTCCGGTATTCCTCGCCGAGGTTATGTTAGATTGATATTCAGACATTCGGCGCTGCATTCCGCCCAGTGACGGTTTTTTCAGCCGGAACAAAAGGAGGCCAAAACCTCGCCCTTCAAAGCTTAATGACTTTAAACTGCGAAAGGTTTCTTTTCTTGATCAGCAGTTGCTCACACGAATTGGTGGAAGGACAGTCAAATTTATTTTTGATAGAATTGTTTTAGCCTACATTGCACCACAAAATTATCAGGTTTTCTTTCACACAGAAATTACATCGTAAATTTCCATAGGCCCTACATCTTTATCAATTCCGCGTTTAAGTATGAAATGGCATATATTCGCAAATTGATTAGTGAGGCTCATCAAGCAATAAGCTGCGCGACATCGCATTTTTTACAGACTCGGGTTTCCGTCCTGGCATCTCATGGATGAAAAATCCCCTATCAGCTGTATTATCACACTTCCCTGCCATGCATCTTGCTCCCCATCGGCGGCGAACAGAAGAAGACTGCTTTCTGTTTTTCTTCGCAGGTGGTCGATCACCGGTGAAATCCTTTGCATGTGTTGTCAAATGCAAGTTACAAATAGGTATTGATCGATGAAGTGAAAAATGAAAGGAATAAACCAAAATTTAAAGCGCAAAACGTCTCGAGAATCACGGACTATTCTATTTTTCGAAGCGAGAACACAAAGAGATCGATGCCAGCTCGATCTAGAATCGCTTAAAGAAAGAACAAGTCGTTAGGCGAGTAATTCGGGTCGATCAGTCTTTCGAAATAAACTCCTGTTGTTTTTTTTCCAAATGATTCTTGAAACGTTTTATTTTTTTATTCCTACTTTCGTATGTTTTCGCTGCACGAAAGAAAAAATGAATAATTTGATCTCTAAATACAGAAAATCGTAGCGTAAAACATGCCGACCATCATGCAATAGCTCTAGCGGCGATCGTCAATGGTCCGATTTGTGGGAAATCTGCCGTAACCAGGGAAATTCAAGTTTCAAGCTTCAAATTCAAGCTATCAAACCAAAACAAAAACCATTTCGCAAATGATTTGTGGATGTTTTTGCGTAATATCCTCGTTATTAATCATATTATTTACTGATGAAATTCATCTTTCTTTATTAGAGACACCTCCAGCTAAAGTTAATATTTTGACACTATCCAACGTATCGGAGAAAGTGTAGAATTTGGCTCACTAATGTAGTATCGGAGTTGCAGTTTCGATGAATGGTTGTATGTTGGGTGGAGATACAGAGTGTGATGATCGCGAAGAAATGTTCATTTTTCTTCATGTAAATTCGTTTTTACGAGTGGTTAAGCATAATTATCAAAATGTATATATCCCTGGAACTACACATTGTGCAAATTATTATCTGGTAGTTCCATTTAGAGTGAAAATCTGACGGAATATGACATTAAAATATTCTTCGTGGTGCGAAAAGTATACAAAATTTATGTGTGTAGCAACTTCCGGGTTAGAATCCGTCCATGATGTGACGTCATAGATTGGAGCCTGTCTTTTCGCCGTAACGGCCAATTTATGTAGATGGAGGGCCTGAGATAAGGAGCTATTTTACTCAATTCTATCATATGAAAATGATGTACAATATACATAATCGTACAATACAATGTATAATGTGCGTTATTGCTTTCTGTAGGGTATCTTAAGTTCTTATTACCTACAATACCTGCTGCATCCAATACACATTACAATTACCTCATTGCGTTTAGAGTCTTGATAGACTTGGGAATAAAAGAGTGTTTGTCGCGGTTCAGCCTGCTTTGAGGAACTCTAAATCTCCTATCAGAGGGTAGCAGCTGGAACTCCGAATGGAGAAAGTGTGTTGGGTCAAACACTGTTTTCTTCGCCTGTGTGATAATCAACTGCTCATAAATAGGTTGGAGGGGTAGGTTGTTTTTAACACCCATGATTTTCATTGCACGTAATGCCAGATGACCAATCCGTGCCTTCATCTGTACAGGCTGAAATTCCACATCTGATTATACTTTCAAACACAGCGTGATAAAACAACAGCATGGCCCTCCAGCTAAGTGCATTATCAATGTGTACTCCCAGATATTTATAAGTGCAGACCTGAGTGATGGTTCATTCTGAATAATCTCTGGCCTCAAATCATCTCCTGCTTTGAGGTGGAACACCATCTCCTCGTTTTCTTCACATTTAACAGAAGGTGGTTTGAGTCACACCAGTGGACAAATTCCTCGATTTCAGAGTGATATGCAGCTGGGCTACTTACTCTATGAAGTAAGCCAAGAATAGCGGTGTCGTCTGAGAATTTGATGATGTAATTATCAGGGTGGATGTTGTGTCGTGTTCAGTCGTTTGTATACAATGTGAAGAGCATAGGAGAGCTGACACAGCCCTGGGAGGCATCTGTGCTGATTGACCGAGACGTAGAAAGGCCATTAATAACTCTGACATGCTGTGTCCGATTTGTTAGAAAAGATAAAAACCAGTTCAAATTTGAGGCAGCATTATTCTGCAAAATTACCTCTGGTCGGGGACGGACATTAACTTTCAGCAGTGTCACAGTGATAAATACAGCGCAAGGAGCTGTCTGTTTGTAGCCACATTGTGCTAATTTATATGATGTTGAAGATATTATATGATTATAACCCTCTGCCCTTTTCTTTCCTAAAATGTGGAGGTGGAAGAATACAAATAGATCAAGCCTCTCCTAGCAGTGCTGAACTAATGTACTCAGATAGCCAATCACACAGCAGGACGTCAGGCTTGGCTTTGACTATATATATTTTACTGCCACTCAACGTACCCATCTGAATTAATTGTCTCAATGAAGCCCGTTTTCTGCACAGTTTTTTACTTTTACTGTTTGTTTAGCTAGAAATGTAGAGAATCAAAGGACCAGTTTGTCAGCTTTTGTGGTACTGTAATGGCCGGTGGAATTAGGAGGCCAAGCGCAACGACAAGAGAAAAAGTGAGCAACACAGACACAGCACAAACACAGAGAATAATATAGTCCAAACGAAAGTGCTCGCGCTTCCAAAGGACGTATAATAGTCTGAACCATGGAAGCAAAGCGAGATAGAAAAAGGGAGAACAAACTCCAATAATCAGAAGATCAGAAGATAAGTCATACAAAACCTGACAACAGATATCTTCGGCTATAGTGCGAAGCTAAAGACAGACACTAGTGTAGGAGGCATGCAGGACGTCCTGCTTATATAGAGTCCAGGAAGGTGCTAGCCCAGCTCAATCAGCCAGCTGGGTGAAGAAGCCGATGGCCAAGGAATTCGATATCGTCCCGGGACAAGAGCCGCAAAGAAGTCCAAACCACATGTACACCTCACAGACCATTGCAGGTGCCTCATGGTGAATTGAAGACCACAATGGAAAAATGATCAGTCACATTTTCATGTTGCGGAGAAATTATAAATTCAAAATTAAACCGATCTAAGAAACTAAGAACTGAAAAATATGCTAAAAAAATCATTACTTACAATATTGTTTGTATATTATTATAAATAATATAATAATACACAATATATAAAATATACATATCCAAAAATGCAAGATTTGGACTCGGATAGTTTTTTCTCTGAGGTCTTCAATTGATCACCCCTCCCTTCACCCTCCCCTTCCAAGCATAGGGGAGAACCTACAGTGGCCATAAAACTCAAGGAAACACTAAAGGCCCTCTCTGGAGCCAGTGTGTGCTTGGTCCATTCTGGATTACTGTAGAAACAGACACGTGCAATATGGCCAGCTTACAGGAAAAGGTAATGGAGACCAATTTTAAAGAAAGCATGCAGATGATTGTTGTATTCTTTTTCTGCCAATATATTTGCCAATATGTCCCGGTAATTTTTGAATCATTGAGTGTAACACAATTAGAGAGCCTCAGAAAGTTTATAACTCTTGAGTTATACGTTCTTCTCCCTGGTAGGAAATCGCTTTTGAGCTGACACTGTTCAAGAATGCAGGTTATGCTAGGTGGGGGCATCTGGCAAATGCCTAATACCTATGGACCTCACTGTGCTGTATCGTGCTCATTGATACAGCCTCTCCTTTTGAGTCAGGCAGGGGCGGTTCCAGGATTTTTTAAGTCGGGTGGCACAGGGGGGACCAATAATCAGTCAGGGGGGGCACGTGGGAAACACAGGAATAATGGGAAACATAGGAATATAGGAAACATATTATAGGATAGAACGCAATGGAATTCTGCTCAAGTAAACACATTTAAACAAATTTTACTTGTTTTTATTTTTAATAAAGTGTATCCAAATACAATAAACGTTCTCTGTTGTGTGCCACTTGTTTCAAAAACAATTCCATGGTATTAGAATTTTGTAACTTCTATTACACACAGATATCCATGGTACATATTTTATAACAAAAGTAAACAGCTGTTTCACATTGCAGTGTGCGAGTCTATAAATGCAGTAGTGTCAATATCCCAGACCATTGTGGTCAAATTCCCCATGCCAGCCCAAGCAATTTAGATGAGAGAGAAATAATGGCAACGGCATACACCGTGCTTCATCTTAAAATTTCAACGACGTTCGTATGATCGCTACATTCTCAACATTTTCAGACTCCTTAAACTTCAGTGTTTATTTAACCACATTATCTTGGAGAAATTGATTGTGATTTCAGTCTTTAATCAAACATGAAAGACTACATCAAGATAATTGGAAAGTTTTGATTTAGGGAAAGTAGACACCAAGCATGTCAATACAGCTTCATGGGAAAGTTTCTTTGTATTGCCAAAAATTTGCGGTTGCTTTTGCGACTTGCCACATTTGAGTTGACTGCAGCGCAATGCCGACCAGCGTTAATTTGCGAGTAGCGTTTTACTTTGAAGGGACGCTTCTACAATGTTTCAAAATACAGTATGGAACTGAGTTTATACATACCATGCAGTGAGATGTGGTGATTATGGACCACTCTATAATTCCATGCATCGCATGCATTCCTATGCCAAAACGCAGCGCTCCTCTGTTGTGTCCCGCAGTGTAATGGGGATGATAGATTGCGCTGATCTCATTTATCATCGTTTTCCGAAAACCATCTTTGTTGAAGGGAATGGTTGAATCAATAAGGAAAGATGAATAGCTGGAACTGTAGGGGTTTTATGACCGCAATACTCCTTTCCAATGGTTTTATTTATCAAGGCATTAGCGTTGGCCAGATCAGGTCAAGACTGACAGTATAAGACTCTGTTTATCACAAACACAAATTGCGCAATTTAATAGAAATCAAATGTAATTTCCACAAGCGCCTGGATAGTAATTCCCAATATATGTAACCACTGAGCTGCCGCGATCACCCTGCTAACTTACACAGCGGTCAAGCCATTACTCTCGCGTTTGAACTAGCAATGGTTTGCTTTGATTACTTCCACATCATTAGCTTGTCGGGCAGTGGGAGACGTACTAACGATAGTCAGCTATGTGAGAGAAAAATCTGGAACCAATGCCGAATTCCGGTATTCCTCGCCGAGGTTATGTTAGATTGATATTCAGACATTCGGCGCTGCATTCCGCCCAGTGACGGTTTTTTCAGCCGGAACAAAAGGAGGCCAAAACCTCGCCCTTCAAAGCTTAATGACTTTAAACTGCGAAAGGTTTCTTTTCTTGATCAGCAGTTGCTCACACGAATTGGTGGAAGGACAGTCAAATTTATTTTTGATAGAATTGTTTTAGCCTACATTGCACCACAAAATTATCAGGTTTTCTTTCACACAGAAATTACATCGTAAATTTCCATAGGCCCTACATCTTTATCAATTCCGCGTTTAAGTATGAAATGGCATATATTCGCAAATTGATTAGTGAGGCTCATCAAGCAATAAGCTGCGCGACATCGCATTTTTTACAGACTCGGGTTTCCGTCCTGGCATCTCATGGATGAAAAATCCCCTATCAGCTGTATTATCACACTTCCCTGCCATGCATCTTGCTCCCCATCGGCGGCGAACAGAAGAAGACTGCTTTCTGTTTTTCTTCGCAGGTGGTCGATCACCGGTGAAATCCTTTGCATGTGTTGTCAAATGCAAGTTACAAATAGGTATTGATCGATGAAGTGAAAAATGAAAGGAATAAACCAAAATTTAAAGCGCAAAACGTCTCGAGAATCACGGACTATTCTATTTTTCGAAGCGAGAACACAAAGAGATCGATGCCAGCTCGATCTAGAATCGCTTAAAGAAAGAACAAGTCGTTAGGCGAGTAATTCGGGTCGATCAGTCTTTCGAAATAAACTCCTGTTGTTTTTTTTCCAAATGATTCTTGAAACGTTTTATTTTTTTATTCCTACTTTCGTATGTTTTCGCTGCACGAAAGAAAAAATGAATAATTTGATCTCTAAATACAGAAAATCGTAGCGTAAAACATGCCGACCATCATGCAATAGCTCTAGCGGCGATCGTCAATGGTCCGATTTGTGGGAAATCTGCCGTAACCAGGGAAATTCAAGTTTCAAGCTTCAAATTCAAGCTATCAAACCAAAACAAAAACCATTTCGCAAATGATTTGTGGATGTTTTTGCGTAATATCCTCGTTATTAATCATATTATTTACTGATGAAATTCATCTTTCTTTATTAGAGACACCTCCAGCTAAAGTTAATATTTTGACACTATCCAACGTATCGGAGAAAGTGTAGAATTTGGCTCACTAATGTAGTATCGGAGTTGCAGTTTCGATGAATGGTTGTATGTTGGGTGGAGATACAGAGTGTGATGATCGCGAAGAAATGTTCATTTTTCTTCATGTAAATTCGTTTTTACGAGTGGTTAAGCATAATTATCAAAATGTATATATCCCTGGAACTACACATTGTGCAAATTATTATCTGGTAGTTCCATTTAGAGTGAAAATCTGACGGAATATGACATTAAAATATTCTTCGTGGTGCGAAAAGTATACAAAATTTATGTGTGTAGCAACTTCCGGGTTAGAATCCGTCCATGATGTGACGTCATAGATTGGAGCCTGTCTTTTCGCCGTAACGGCCAATTTATGTAGATGGAGGGCCTGAGATAAGGAGCTATTTTACTCAATTCTATCATATGAAAATGATGTACAATATACATAATCGTACAATACAATGTATAATGTGCGTTATTGCTTTCTGTAGGGTATCTTAAGTTCTTATTACCTACAATACCTGCTGCATCCAATACACATTACAATTACCTCATTGCGTTTAGAGTCTTGATAGACTTGGGAATAAAAGAGTGTTTGTCGCGGTTCAGCCTGCTTTGAGGAACTCTAAATCTCCTATCAGAGGGTAGCAGCTGGAACTCCGAATGGAGAAAGTGTGTTGGGTCAAACACTGTTTTCTTCGCCTGTGTGATAATCAACTGCTCATAAATAGGTTGGAGGGGTAGGTTGTTTTTAACACCCATGATTTTCATTGCACGTAATGCCAGATGACCAATCCGTGCCTTCATCTGTACAGGCTGAAATTCCACATCTGATTATACTTTCAAACACAGCGTGATAAAACAACAGCATGGCCCTCCAGCTAAGTGCATTATCAATGTGTACTCCCAGATATTTATAAGTGCAGACCTGAGTGATGGTTCATTCTGAATAATCTCTGGCCTCAAATCATCTCCTGCTTTGAGGTGGAACACCATCTCCTCGTTTTCTTCACATTTAACAGAAGGTGGTTTGAGTCACACCAGTGGACAAATTCCTCGATTTCAGAGTGATATGCAGCTGGGCTACTTACTCTATGAAGTAAGCCAAGAATAGCGGTGTCGTCTGAGAATTTGATGATGTAATTATCAGGGTGGATGTTGTGTCGTGTTCAGTCGTTTGTATACAATGTGAAGAGCATAGGAGAGCTGACACAGCCCTGGGAGGCATCTGTGCTGATTGACCGAGACGTAGAAAGGCCATTAATAACTCTGACATGCTGTGTCCGATTTGTTAGAAAAGATAAAAACCAGTTCAAATTTGAGGCAGCATTATTCTGCAAAATTACCTCTGGTCGGGGACGGACATTAACTTTCAGCAGTGTCACAGTGATAAATACAGCGCAAGGAGCTGTCTGTTTGTAGCCACATTGTGCTAATTTATATGATGTTGAAGATATTATATGATTATAACCCTCTGCCCTTTTCTTTCCTAAAATGTGGAGGTGGAAGAATACAAATAGATCAAGCCTCTCCTAGCAGTGCTGAACTAATGTACTCAGATAGCCAATCACACAGCAGGACGTCAGGCTTGGCTTTGACTATATATATTTTACTGCCACTCAACGTACCCATCTGAATTAATTGTCTCAATGAAGCCCGTTTTCTGCACAGTTTTTTACTTTTACTGTTTGTTTAGCTAGAAATGTAGAGAATCAAAGGACCAGTTTGTCAGCTTTTGTGGTACTGTAATGGCCGGTGGAATTAGGAGGCCAAGCGCAACGACAAGAGAAAAAGTGAGCAACACAGACACAGCACAAACACAGAGAATAATATAGTCCAAACGAAAGTGCTCGCGCTTCCAAAGGACGTATAATAGTCTGAACCATGGAAGCAAAGCGAGATAGAAAAAGGGAGAACAAACTCCAATAATCAGAAGATCAGAAGATAAGTCATACAAAACCTGACAACAGATATCTTCGGCTATAGTGCGAAGCTAAAGACAGACACTAGTGTAGGAGGCATGCAGGACGTCCTGCTTATATAGAGTCCAGGAAGGTGCTAGCCCAGCTCAATCAGCCAGCTGGGTGAAGAAGCCGATGGCCAAGGAATTCGATATCGTCCCGGGACAAGAGCCGCAAAGAAGTCCAAACCACATGTACACCTCACAGACCATTGCAGGTGCCTCATGGTGAATTGAAGACCACAATGGAAAAATGATCAGTCACATTTTCATGTTGCGGAGAAATTATAAATTCAAAATTAAACCGATCTAAGAAACTAAGAACTGAAAAATATGCTAAAAAAATCATTACTTACAATATTGTTTGTATATTATTATAAATAATATAATAATACACAATATATAAAATATACATATCCAAAAATGCAAGATTTGGACTCGGATAGTTTTTTCTCTGAGGTCTTCAATTGATCACCCCTCCCTTCACCCTCCCCTTCCAAGCATAGGGGAGAACCTACAGTGGCCATAAAACTCAAGGAAACACTAAAGGCCCTCTCTGGAGCCAGTGTGTGCTTGGTCCATTCTGGATTACTGTAGAAACAGACACGTGCAATATGGCCAGCTTACAGGAAAAGGTAATGGAGACCAATTTTAAAGAAAGCATGCAGATGATTGTTGTATTCTTTTTCTGCCAATATATTTGCCAATATGTCCCGGTAATTTTTGAATCATTGAGTGTAACACAATTAGAGAGCCTCAGAAAGTTTATAACTCTTGAGTTATACGTTCTTCTCCCTGGTAGGAAATCGCTTTTGAGCTGACACTGTTCAAGAATGCAGGTTATGCTAGGTGGGGGCATCTGGCAAATGCCTAATACCTATGGACCTCACTGTGCTGTATCGTGCTCATTGATACAGCCTCTCCTTTTGAGTCAGGCAGGGGCGGTTCCAGGATTTTTTAAGTCGGGTGGCACAGGGGGGACAATAATCAGTCAGGGGGGGCAGGTGGGAAACACAGGAATAATGGGAAACATAGGAATATAGGAAACATATTATAGGATAGAACGCAATGGAATTCTGCTCAAGTAAACACATTTAAACAAATTTTACTTGTTTTTATTTTTAATAAAGTGTA
>JARABX010000532.1:10000-12500 GCA_029721435.1 Gymnothorax reevesii
CCGGGAGAGGCCTGGGCGGGCCCTGGGAGAGATTTTGGGATGGCAGGGCTCCCCTGGAAGAGCAGGGCAGCCCGACAAAGTGGTGACCCGGGCCGGAGGGACTGAGGGCCTGGCCCCTAGCCCAAAGGTCACAGCCTCCTCCCAGGGCCAGGGGGGAGGCCGGGAGAGCTTGGGCTGGTCTGAGGCGGGTCCAGGGAGGTATGTTGGGATGGCAGGGCTCCCCTGGAGGAGCAGGGCAGCCCGACAAAGTGGTGACCTGGGCCGGAGGGACTGAGGGCCTGGCCCCTAGCCCAAAGGTCACAGCCTCCTCCCAGGGCCAGGGGGGAGGCTGGGAGAGCTTGGGCGGGTGTGGGGCGAGCCCTGGGTGGGATGTTGGGATGGCAGGGCTCCCCGGGAAGAGCAGGGCAGCCCGACAAAGTGGTGACCCGTGCCGGAGGGACGGAGGGCCTGGCCCCTGGCCTAAAGGTCACAGCCTCCTCCCAGGGCCAGGGGGGAGGCTGGGAGAGCTTGGGCGGGTGTGGGGCGAGCCCTGGGTGGGATGTTGGGATGGCAGGGCACCCCTGGAGGAGCAGGGCAGCCCGGCAAAGTGGGGACCCGGGCCGGAGAGACGGAGGGCCTGGCCCCTGGCCTAGAGGTCACAGCCTCCTTTCAGGCCCAGGGGGGAGGCCGGGAGAGGCCTGGGCGGGCCCTGGGAGAGATTTTGGGATGGCAGGGCTCCCCTGGAAGAGCAGGGCAGCCCGACAAAGTGGTGACCCGGGCCGGAGGGACTGAGGGCCTGGCCCCTATCCCAAAGGTCACAGCCTCCTCCCAGGCCCAGGGGGGAGGCCGGGAAAGCTTGGGCGGGACTGAGGCTGGCCCTGGGAGGTATGTTGGGATGGCAGGGCCCCCCTGGAGGAGCAGGGCAGCCCGACAATGTGGGCACCCGGGCCGGAGAGACGGAGGGCCTGGCCCCTGGCCTAAAGGTCACAGCCTCCTTCCAGTCCCAGGGGGGAGGCTGGGAGAGCTTGGGCGGGTGTGGGGCGAGCCCTGGGTGGGATGTTGGGATGGCAGGGCACCCCTGGAGGAGCAGGGCAGCCCGGCAAAGTGGGGACCCGGGCCGGAGAGACGGAGGGCCTGGCCCCTGGCCTAGAGGTCACAGCCTCCTTTCAGGCCCAGGGGGGAGGCCGGGAGAGGCCTGGGCGGGCCCTGGGAGAGATTTTGGGATGGCAGGGCTCCCCTGGAAGAGCAGGGCAGCCCGACAAAGTGGTGACCCGGGCCGGAGGGACTGAGGGCCTGGCCCCTATCCCAAAGGTCACAGCCTCCTCCCAGGGCCAGGGGGGAGGCCGGGAGAGCTTGGGCTGGTCTGAGGCGGGTCCAGGGAGGTATGTTGGGATGGCAGGGCTCCCCTGGAGGAGCAGGGCAGCCCGACAAAGTGGTGACCTGGGCCGGAGGGACTGAGGGCCTGGCCCCTAGCCCAAAGGTCACAGCCTCCTCCCAGGGCCAGGGGGGAGGCTGGGAGAGCTTGGGCGGGTGTGGGGCGAGCCCTGGGTGGGATGTTGGGATGGCAGGGCTCCCCGGGAAGAGCAGGGCAGCCCGACAAAGTGGGCACCCGGGCCGGAGGGACGGAGGGCCTGGCCCCTGGCCTTGAGGTCACAGCCTCCTCCCAGGAGCAGCGGGGAGGCAGGGAGAGCTTCGGCCTGGTGTGGGGCGAGCCCTGTGTGGGATGTTGTGATGGCAGAGCACCCCTGGAGGAGCGGGGCTCCCCGGCAAAGCGGAGAGCCCGGCCGAAGGGAGCAGAGCCGACGCCACGGGCCTAAAGGTCCCCGCGTCCTCCCAGCCCTAGAGGGGAGGTTGGGGCGGGCCCTGGGGGGGACTTCGGGCTGGCAGGTCCCCCCACGGATGGGCAAGGCACCCCGTGGAAGCGGTGAGTCCGGCCGGAGGTCGGAGGGTCGTGCACCTCCTCCCAGGCCCAGGGGCAAGGCCGGCAGGGACGGGGCGTGGTCGGGGCGGCGCCTGGGAGGGATGGCGGGAGGCCCACGCACCCCCAGAGGAAGAGGCCCCCCCGTGGACCCCGGCTGCCCGGGCGGAGGGACAGGGCCCCCGGGGAACGGGTCGCACCGGCGTTTCCCTCTTCCCCTGGCTGGTCTTAATGTTTTGGATGGAAGCCGATTTAAAAGCTGACCCTTTTTTTTTCCTTCCGAAAATTCGGCTAAGTCCCAGGCGGGGTGACCAGTTGAATTAGTGGGAAAGCAGAAAAATCACTAAGTCCCAGGCGTGTGACCAGTTGAATCAGCGGGAAAGCAGAAAAATGACAAAGTCCCAGGCGGGTGACCAGTTGAATTAGCGGGAAAGCAGAAAAATGACAAAGTCCCAGGCGGGGTGACCAGTTGAATTAGCGGGAAAGCAGAAAAATGACAAAGTCCCCAAGCGGGTGACCAGTTGAATTATCGGGAAAGCAGAAAAATGACAAAGTCCCAGGCGGGTGACCAGTTGAATTAGCGGGGAAAGCAGAAAAAATGAC